>LTAE01005494.1:7471-28341 GCA_001647135.1 Pontederia paniculata
TTAATTTGAATACTTGTTTAAGATTCAGATTTTGTGGCCTATTGGTGGGTCTTGTTTTAGCCACCAATAGTTTAGGTTGCAGAACAATAGTGCATCTTAATTAAGGAGTTATATAAGGTGGATTTGTTAGAACATCCTTGGTAATTCTGAGATTAAGATAGGTGGTTGTACCTGTTTGGGGGATCACACCGTTAGCATATATAGTCCATCATTAGGAATAAATTGTGCTTAACTCAATCCAATCAACTTAGTGGTGAACAAGCCCTTGCCTTCTCCATATCTTGAATTCACCTAGTCAATTGCCATATTTATTCTTTTTCTAATTGTTTTTTTTAAGTTTCTTTTCTGAAAAATTAAACAACATTTATTAAATTGATTCTCTCAATTCACCTTAGAATTAATTGAGATAAAACAACAATCCTCGTGGGTTCGACATCCTTCTCATCTTCTATATTACTTGTTCGCGATCACTATACTTGCTGGCTTTCTTTTGCACTGCTGGATTTTACGCATCACAATGCTTAGTATATCAAATAAGAACATCAACATTGAAAATACAAGTGTATACTGAGCTTGGTATAACATTTTATTTTTCAAAATATTTCTCATTTCATCATAATTTTTCAACTTCTAGCCTACAAACAAGATTGCTCAAGGAGGTCCGTGTAGCTGGCTTTTGACTAATTTCCTAGACCAGATAGCCTTAGGGCAATATGTGTTGATGCACCCTTCAAGCATACTTGCCCGAACACTCCCAAGTTCTGAGTTAAGGTTTGAATCTCAGTAGTGACTTAGTTGTTAGTGCGCTTCTCCATATTGTACAATAGGGCCCATGTAGCACATTTTTGATCGGTGGATCCCATACTAGTTGGCCTTAGGTCACCAGGCATGAACCCTTATGGATCTAATTGCCTGAACCCTCAAAGATTCCAAATAACACATATCAAAGTCTTCTCAACTACTAGAACACATTTCTTTTCAATTTTCATTAACATATACCAAATTATCTTACAACACTAAGCTCAACATACACTTACACGTTCAATAATGAGGTAATCATTATCAGCACTCAGCAAAGAATAGGAAGAACATAACTAAGAATTTTTCGTCTAAGTATCCCTAAATCTAGTTGGCAACAAAAATCAATCTATCTTTTCCCAATGCTATGACGATAAGTGATAACTAAAGCATTAAAATTTTATTTTCTAATTGGATATCTTTGAATATCACTCTTAGAAAAATATAACTCCAAGTCATGAGACAATATAGATGATGAATGGTATTTTTGGGTTTTAAAATTTTCAAATTTTTCTGGGGTTTCCAATATAGGATAAAATTGCAATACAAATTCAAATGTAGTACTCAAAGCAAACATGTAGTACAACATATAATATGATATATGATAACGCAACTTCCCCAAGCTTAAATCGAACATTGTCCTTAGTGTTTTCGCCTAGCCGATTGGGTGGTACAAATGTAAGAAGAAAACAAACAATGATTCAACAAACATGGAAAAATGAGTACAAAGAGAACGAACATGACCTAGTCTACTCTTGAGGTGGTGGAGGCGACGGATGATGGTATTGGTAAGTGTGGTACAATAGTACTCCATAGCGGTCTTGGTCGACATGGTAGTCGTGCATGCATTAGACCATGGATTTTGTCCTCTCTTGGCGGTCGCGGATGTCTCTGATTTCACCCTACATAGATCTCAAAATAGAGTGTATCGCAGTAAAATCATAGGCGACAGGAATGCTAGTCGGATCTACATCCATATAAGACTATTTCTCTGGCTTTGAAGGTGCAGGAGCTCGGTGTGGTGGGATAATTAGTGGCGGCTGAGGTGCGTCCATGGGCAGCAGGATCCAGATTTCTTCATTGGAGGGGTCAAATCGCTCAGTCTCAGCACAAGGTAGGAACATGTCTGAATCCTTGAAATAAAACACCATGTTTCTTCTCTGAATACCCCCAAGCTTCATAGCTTAGACTATGCGATGGTCTAGAAAAACCTTATCATCCACCGAGACAATGTCTTCCAAGTCCAGCTTCAGGTGGGTGGCGATGGGTGTGATGAGGGCACCGATCATGATGGTCCCCTTGTCCTTCTTGGATGTCTTTTTGAAGGTGCGCGCCAAGAATGCCCCCACATTGACAGGTGTGTGGGTGGCAATACAATAGATGAAGAAAACCTCAAGTTCTCAGTCATCGAGCCATCATTGTCACCCCTCCCGAATAGTGTGTTGGAGAGGATCTAGTGCACATAATGAAATTCTGGATTCTAGATCATGGTGCTCTTTGTTGTCTGGTAGTTGAGGCGTTCGACCCTTGTGATCCTTCTCCAAAAATCAGTAGCATCAAACTCCTTGGGGACGCGCAAGTGGCCCACATCCAGGAACTAGTAGATGGCATTGAACTCATAGGGATAGAGAGAACTTGGTGTTGAACATCTAGAAGGTGTAATATGGCCTCCTGTCCCGCAGTAGTATTCTTGACTTCCAAAGAACTTAGTAATTCGAGTGTGATAGCCTCATAGGTAGGCCAACACTAGTGGATGAAGTAGTCGAGGTCGATGTTTTCGAACATGTAGACAAAATCCCGCAGGTTGTAGTCCACCATTGTTGCATCATGGGATAATTTGGTGGGGTCAATCCGCAAAAGACCTAGAACACCTTCTCATGCTCGATGATCCATCTTTTTGAATTCCATTTTTAGGGGCCGCCAGATGATATCAGAAGCTGATGCGGGAGATTGCTCCTTAGTAGCAGGTTCTAGCTGGGCTCGGCGAGTTGAAATTTTAATTGGTGCGCTTCAAACGGCTCGAGCTCGCCATGCTATGCCACGGGCCGATACAAAAATTACATACCATGAGGAGAGTCGTTGCGGGGCATCAGTTGGTGTAATGGTAGCAGCAGAACCCTCCAATATGCTCGTCAAAAGGGTCACGGGGCGTGACAGAAGTTACGGCCCGTGACGTATGTGATTGCACCTTGTGATGTCGTGTGATGATCATGATGAAGAACTTCCCTATTGTTTCACAGCCCAGAACAAGGATAACGGGTTGTGGTGTGCTGCGATGTCTAACATATTCTATGGTCGCCGGAGTTAGGGAAGATGGCCGGCGATGTAGATGGTTGCAGCGTGCGGCGATGCTGCTGTCGATGAGGGCGCACACATTTGCGGTGCAGACGTGTCCCCATCTCGGATCATCGGAGATTGCCAGATGTCGAAGAAGAAGGGAGGATGTGGCTTGCACTGGAACTATTCCCCGAAGGGAGTTGCTTGCCGAAGATGATCTGGCAGTTTTTAGTGGTGGAAGCGAGTGACACCAGAGCTGCACACGATGAAGGTGAATCTGCAAGAAGGGTAAGTATATATAGAAGAATGAATGCGCAATTATTGCGGGCATGATGNGATGATCTGGCAGTTTTTAGTGGTGGAAGCGAGTGACACCAGAGCTGCACACGATGAAGGTGAATCTGCAAGAAGGGTAAGTATATATAGAAGAATGAATGCGCAATTATTGCGGGCATGATGGTGATTGTGGGGCATGAGAATCCGGGTGAAAAGTTAATGCTTTTGACTTATCTTCATCGTGGGCCGTTACCGATTGTTGTGGGGTGTGATGACATTTCGTGGAGCGTGAACGACGGTTGAAGGGCGTCATTGTTGTTCAATGCCGCAAATAAGATGTTTGACCAAAAGCTTCATGGGTCATGATTCTTATCGTGGGGCATTAAATGAGGGTGGGTGGCGCTTATGCACGATATGTGAATTAATACGTGGTCGTTGCAGCCCGTTATAAAGGTAACAACCCGTGACTATGTGATGACGATTGTAATATAGTATCATGCTTCATAATGGCTTGAATGTTGGTGAAATTGACTCGTTACTTGCCGTAATGGTGCTGGGCGGGGCACAAAATAGAGTCTCATGACCCGTGATGGGGAGTTACAGTCCGTAATGATGACTTCAAATTTTTCTAAGGTGACAGACTCTTGTGTTGAAGGCAACCAGATGCCTTGATGACTCGACAAAGACTCTAGGCTGACTCAAGAAAAAGACAAAACTAACTACGAAGGTAAGATTTAGGAAGAATTATTCTAATTTATAGTCATTAGCTTCATGTTTACCTCCCTGTCGATCAAGGTTTCTGGAGGATGTCAAGATTCTTCTCGGTGTTGCTCAAGAGAGATCCTTATGTGCGCTCAACTACTGAATTTGCTATTTGTGCAGTTTGACTTTCCATGGATGCATCATTGTTGTTTATCTTGGTCTCCATAGTTGTCATGAACCTTGTCATTAGCTTTTCTATTTTGCTTTTGTTTTCAGTAGGTGGCAAGTTCTGGAGAGGTTGAAATTGTTGCCTCTGGTATCCAAGATGTGGAGGTTGTTGTCCTGGATTTTGTCACCATGAGAAGTTTGGGTGATTTCTCCAACTTGGATTATATGTTTTTTCTTGTTACTTGATTTCTGAAAGAATTGGAAACAAAGTTTGCATTTTTAAACGTGTTTCCGTTGGAGTGATTACTTTTAGGACAGTTACTATTGTCATTTGCTCCTCCATTTGCTATTTGGATTTGCCATGCTTATGAACATATCAAATTTCTTATTAATGACTCCAAAATACACCATCATTGCTCACGTTGTGTACTCCTATTTTCTGAGTAGAGCATTTAGTCCTCCAAGAGTTGAGTGTTATAGCTTCGATAAGTTCATAAATCTCATCCAATCGCTTTTTGCCCATGATAGTGATCCAGCTGAGGCATCAAGCTTGTCCTTCTCGCTCTGACAAAGTCCATTGTAGAAGCCTTCCAATAGCTCCACAGAGGAAATCGATGATCAGGAACACCAGCTAGAAGTTCCTTAAATCTATCCTATGCTTCAAATAGTGTCTCCTTGTCATTCCGCCTGAATGATCTCAACTCATTTCTCAATTTTGATGACTTCTGAGGTGGGCAGTACTTATTGATGAACTTCTCGACCAGTTGTGCCTAAGTCCTCATAGATCCTGCAGGCAGTGTCTTTAGCCAAGTAAATGTTGTGTCTCGAAGGAAAAAGGAAATAATCGTAGCGAGCAACATCTCCAAAAAATATTGTTGCACTTAAAAGTGCTTAGAAACTTATCTAAGTGATCATGAGGCTCTCATTAATTGCCCCGCCAAATTGTGATGATTGGATCATCCGTACGATCATGGTATTGATCTCAAAGTTATTTGCATTGACGATTGGAAGCATGATGCTTAATTCAATATTTGTATATTTTGATGAGACACATTCCCTCATTGTCATTTCTAATTCTTCTTCATTATCTTTGATCTATTCGATGTTCTTATTGTCACTCATTGCTACTTCTTTATTCAATCGATGAATGAATCTTTATATCTCAGGATCAAAATTCAATGGTTCACTCGAGCTTCTAGTATGTCTTAGAATGTCTTGGCTCGATCTCTCCAGAGTTTTGGTGGCCTACGATATGAGTTATCTTCCAGAAAACTACACAATCACAAGTAAAACAAAAAATAGAAAAGTCTCAAAGTAACATAAAATTAGAATTATCAAAACTTAAAGTTCCTCCGCAACGACTCCAAAAGCTTGATGCAAAAAATCCATTACAAGCAAACACATGCTAGCAAGTGCACTACTCATTTAAGTAATTAAGTATAAAGAGTAAGAGTTGTCAATCCCACGAGGAACTAGTGTTAACTATCTAACCTCAGAGGTTAATAAGAGATAATATTAATTTCAAGTTTCATTTTTCTCCAGAAACATAAATAAAAATGATTATTAACAATGATGACTAGGGTCTGGATGATTACAAGGATGACACTTTCTCACAGAGATCATTATGCCCAAATTTTGCTCAAGAATTAACTTTCCAGATGAATTAGGAACACCTATTAGTATGACCATAACGAATAAAACAACTATCTTAATGAGAATAATCTAACAAACATTTCTTAACGGTTCTACCCTTTAGATTATGATCACAGATGCACTTAAATGTCTTCCTAAACTATTAAATTATCCTTAACAGGTTAACCTAACAGACCACACACTACCACGTCCTTAATGGATCACAATAGCATGAGATGAATTACAAATAGAATTGACCACACTACGTAGTTACTAATCAAAATATAAACTCATAAAACTCAAAATAGTCTTGCCATGAAAGAAAACGAACTAAAATTTATAATTGAAAGTCTAAGAAAGTGTACAAGTTCTAAACCTAATTAATCATTCTTTTACAAATGAAGTTCATCACAAGATAAATACAAAGAATAAAACATAATAAAAGTTCGTCCCAACATAAAGTGAAACAAAGGTATACACTTTTGGGTGTCGAAAAGGCGCTAAGTAATCTCCTTGACGGTTGTATTGATCTCAACTCCTCTTCGGCACTCCTTCGTAATAATTCTTCATTCTATGGCTTCGAAGCTCCGGTTGACGGCTCTTAGTATCCCTTCTCAGGTTGTCCACGAAGTCTTTATATATCCCTCTCTCCATATTAGGGTTTCCTAGGGTTGGAGGTGTTGTAGCCACTTCGTGTGAGCCTTCCGATTGAATCTACCTCTCGGTCAATTGATGTGATGAAAATCTCATATGAACCCTTCCAAATCTTTAGAAGTATCTTGCAATCAAATATCTAAAGCCTCAGATAAGATAGAAATGGTTTTGGCCGTCAAATTATATCAAAATCCCGTAGATATATGCTCTCATAAGTATCTCATCGCCGGTGATATAATATCACGGGCTGTAAGTATAGAATCCTTCATTGTAGCTCATGTTGTCATAGTCTGTAATGATATCTCATGACTCATAACTCGAGTGTTAAATGGATTTGGACTTCGTGTTATCTTCTTCTTACGGCTCATAATAGATCTCACGGCCCGTAATGGATCAAACACTTGATGTCATTAGGTGTTGTCCACATCGTAACTCTCCATTGCACTCCGTAATATGACTTGGTAATGGCCATTATACTAGTCACGACCCATAATGAACCGATTGCTGAAAATTGCATTGCTACTCAAGTTATAATATCCATGGTTGCGAGTGTTACGGGCCATGAAATTTGTCACAACCCATAATGATTTGGTAGGATGATTTGTTGCATGTTGTTCAAGTCGTGTTGCTTACCTACACCTCATAATATGTTGGAGAACTGCTGCTATGTCTCAATCACAGCCCGTAATGGCTCATGGCCCGTAATACTCCTTATGTTGGGTTCCCTGCTCACGAATCGGCTTCTTTTCGTGTTTGTTCCAGTTACGTCCTTCTTCAGCCTTTACCCTCTGATTTCCTACAAAATAAATATCGAATAGGAGAAGATTTTTGGACTTGAAGCAATATAATCAAATAAGAAATAAAATAGATTCATGTCATGACAAAATGATTCAAAATCATGCCTAATGCAAGCTCTAAAATATGTTGTAAAATGCATGTGTCACTACTGCTCTGCCCGATGTGATAGCACTTTGCTGTCGTGTTTGGCAGGGCAGCATAATGCCACGGGTAGGGCAGAAGGTGGCTTGCCAGGCTTGTTAAGCCGCGACAGTGCTGTGAGCGACGTGTTGTCGCGTCATTAGGTAGTGGAACAGCACGCCTTTTGGCGTGTTGCTCGTGCGCTGCTTGGTGCTCTTAACATCAGACCAGAAGGGAAAAAAATTCTTAAAAAGCTCTGATCCTTCTCCACTTCATCACACAAGCTCACAATCCCTCACTCTCGTTCTCACCCAACAACTCTTTTATCCTCTTAAATCTCAATCCTAGCTCTCAATCCTTCTCAATTCATTCACTCTCAAGTCTCCAATCTTTCTCACTATATTTTCCTCTCAATTCTTCTATTCATAATTAATCGCTCAAAGTTATTACTTCTAGTATATTGGAAAGAATTATGAACAATTTTACATTCTTCCACACAATTATATTAATATATATTTACTATTTATTGGATAGTAATATATTAATATTGTAAATTACTAATTATCTTTGTTACATTGCATAAATTAGCATTTATTTGAAAAATGGATCCATTTCAACATAAGTATCATGGATATGGATATCTGTATGGGTCGTATGAACCATATGTTACTCCATATGGTAGTGGTATTGTTCTAACTCTATAATGGCGTATGGACATCCTGGTCAATCATTTGGGCACATTAAAAAATTAACTCCATCAATAGAGTCTCCAACTAGTCATATGGCTAATTTGACTACTAATCTTAATTATTCTACTCTTCCTAATCTTAATATTGCTTTAGGTTCAAATCCTCAAATAGATATGGATCACATTGGACCCACACTTCATGCAGTCACTCGACCTTCAAATACTCCAATCAGGACCGCTAGGTCCGATGAGGTAATAAATAAAAAAGTTGTAAAGTTAACTATTGAAGTTTGGATTTATTTTTAAAAAAAATAGATGAAAATGATCCAGATAAATATAGATCTATTTGCAAAGTTAACTATGGTGTCAATGCTTCTCAAGGCACCGACCATTTGCATTGACATTTAGAAATTCCTATAAAAATTAGAGAAAATCTTCTAATAGGTTAACTACCACAACAACTCAATTAGTGAATCATGATCTTGGAATAGCTAGGGCTCATTATTTAAATATAATAAAAAACACATGTGTGAGGGTTTAGTAGTGTATGTTATACACGTAGAAATGTCATCCTTATTTGCCAAAGATCCTAATTTTTTATATTATCAACAAAATTATTTTCAACCTATTTTCAAAATATTAGTAGAAAAATTATTAGACAAAATACAATTAAAATATTACAAATGAAAAAAATGGATTAGTTAATTATTTTTATCATAAATATCGGTGTACTTTAACTAGTGATATATGGACTTCTTTAAATGGTGATGGATTTTTGTATGTTATTGTATATTGGATTGACATAAGTTGGGTATAAAACAAATGATTTATGAGTATTGTCTTAAAAAAAATATTATGTCTTACACTCTATAATGCAAATGCTAATATTGTTGATGCATGATTATTAGTTGAAAGGTTGAATCTTTCATTAAGTGGATAGTTTTTCCTGCACGATTATTAGTCGGAAGGTTGACTTTTTCTCAAAGATGTACATGTCATATTATTAAATTATTTGTTAAGGTAGGATTAGAAGAAGTTATTGAGGTAGTTGATATTATTAAAGCAATAATAATTAATATACTCATTATGGACCTAGAAGACAATAATTTAAAGATATTTTCAGTATTATTAGCTTAAGTTTAAAAAATTAAATACATATGTTAGTGAAAATGGAATAGTACATATGATATGCTTAGAAATTGCATTCCATATAAACAAGTAATTGATCATTATATCTCGATTGTAATACTCGACGATTCAAATTAGCGAAGCCCAATAGGAAAATGCTCAAACAGTTATGTAAATGCTTGATTTGTTTATACCACAATAGAATTTTCTATTGACTCGCCCACTTCACATTTATTAATTAATCAAATAAATAAATTGGTAACTTGTTTTAAAGACAAACATAATTTATCTAATGAGTTTGCTACAATAATTTATAATATGAAAATGAAATTTTTAGATTATTGAGCGCAATTACCACTTGTAGGAATTTTAGCAATGATGATGGATCCAAGATATAAGGATTCTGGTCTTAATGAAGTCTTCTTGATTTAAAAGTTGACAATTTTACTAATCTTAATTATGATTATGAAGATATAATATATCAATTGTATGATATTTATGTCACAAAATTTGGTACACGTAGACCTAAAGCATTTTCTTCATCATGACCCTTAGTCGCCTAGATATAACAAATCATTATCTTGATTCCTTTCTTCTATTAGAGGGAGTAGTATGGCAAGAATTTGGGTGAATGTTACTCTTCATCCCCTCCTTTTGATGAACTATATGACTATTTATCTCAATGTGATCAAGATATTGATGTTTTGAACTGGCGAAGATTAAACAGTCGTACTTATCCAGTGCTCTCTAACCTGCTCGGGATCTTTTAGCTATTTTGATATCTACAAAGCATCGGAATAATATTTTTCTGTAGGTTCTCGGTTACTAGATGAAAGAAGGACTAGAATGAACGATCAATCGATAGTGACTTGTATCTTGTTAAAAGATTGATATGACATTAATGATTGAATACAAGGTTAAGAATCTATATTATCATATGATGAAAAGGTGAAGGGTATATGGTGATTGATGAATGACTGTATTATTTTACTTTTTTTTTCTTTGATTTTTTTAGATCTATTTATTCTATAGTGGACATGCAGGCTAATCCTCGTGGACGTAGGCTAAGTTTTAATTGAACCATGTAAATCTCGGTGTTGAATCTAGTGATTACTATTTTACTATATAGTATATATTATATAACTATATATGATATATAATATATAATAACATTATATATAATAATTATAATATACTAAATTACTAATATAATATAATAACATATTGATATAATGCTATTATATAATTATATAATATTTATATAGTTATAACTTATAAGACTAAAAGATGATAAGAATACAAGATTGTAAATATAAGTTATTAAATAATAAACTATGAAGATTATAAGTTATATTTATAACTTATATCAATATTTTATATAAAAATAAACAAGTTATAAATTATGATATTATACAGTTATAAATTTACAGTTTCATTCTTATATAAATTTCTATACTTAATTTCACTCTTATATATTAATATGTAAATTTAAAAATGATTAATATATTGACTTTAAAAAATAAAAAAAATGATGACCCATCGGGCACGATCAAAATGGGGTTGGGTCGAGTCGTGCTCACAAATAAATGTTTTTGGTACGACATGACATGATACAAAATTGTAGCAGCACGAGCACAAACACGATCAGACACGAGTTGACTAGCATGAGCATGCACGAAAGTCCACCACTACGTCAACTACTTATATCAGGTGTGATCTTAGATGCTTGATTAAGACGTGCAAATCAAAAAGCGATTTATGCACCATATATTTGTAGTTTTGTAATTATGTTGTATGATATTTACTATTTTGGACTCATCCTACTATTTTTTCAATATTTTAAAGAGATTCTTCTAAAAAAAATCATTAAGAATATAGAAAAAAATGTGACTTTATAGTATCTAGTGGCCATTTTTAGCAAAATATAGGTTGCATTTCAGAATGAATAAATAGTCATGAAACATAAAAAGAAGATTTTACTGCTTTGATAAAAGTGGAAATTGGTGTAGTTCAAAAAAAAAAAAAATAAGCATTCGTTAATCAAGTTCATTAATGACTAAATAGATTTTTATAACCCTGCAATTTTGTTAATGTTTTTGTAGGAAAAAAGATCAAAGAATAAGAAAGTATAAAAAACTGGAGGAAGAGTTATTTCAACTAATTATAAATATATATTGAATTGAAACAACTGTTTTAACATCCAAGACTTTTTACTTCTAAGCAGCATATTATTAATGTTAGATTAGTTTCAATTTCTGAAGTAGAGGACGAGCCTACTATACGTTCGACATTAGATTGGTTTCAGTTATTATGTAATGAAAGCTCAGGAAACTGGCATAAGAAAGTACTACATGCGAGTCCATACATTTGCTTCGTCATTTGTTGAGGGTAACTGCAACAGGAGGAAAGGACCTGAACATAGCCGCATCCAAGAGGAAGAAAAGCTTCTTAGACAATGTAATGTTCCTGAATACATAAACCAGCAATTGCCTCACTTTATCTGTTCCTTTTATCTTCGCTTGAAGGCTGAGTCAGGCGAATATATCATACATTGGCAAAAGGAAACTTTGTAAAAATGCTAAGCATTTCATGACACAAAGATAATCCAACAAGTTCTCATCATATTTCCCTCTCTAAGAAGAAATACACACACATAAAACTTCCAATATGAGCACTATACAAAAAAACTGTATGACCAACTTTATGAAGAATCAATTATTCAAAGCTTGATGATCGGCTCCATGTGCATTCCGAGTTTTCCCGCATGGAAGTGCTTGCAGTTGAAGAGTAAAAAGTGTGATCTGTGCTACCAATTGATAACATTTCATCCTCCACATCAAGCAGTGCCAGACTCAGGTGGGACTGGATATCAGATGTCAAGTCTATCAGTTCTTCTTCCACACCTTCAAGTCCTTCGGGTGCGGTAGCTTCCATTGTAGCCCATTTAACAGCATCATCATCTCCTTGTAATATTTTCAGAACCTGTAGACATAATTATTGTACATGTTAGCAACCTCTACTGTGATGTTATAGGGGCATCAAAGAGGTCAATGGTAAGGATATGTTTATCAGTTGGAGCAATTGGAACGTAATAGGTGTTTAATAGCTCAGTTATGATTAAGTAATACCCTCTAAATTAGGGCATCAACAACATTTCTTAGAAACTTCTTGGTTGTTTTATGATTTTATTAGGAACACTAGTTAAAAATCAAAGTGGCCTGTTAAATGTTATCTTTCCGACAGCACGGGATGAGTTAACAAAATTATGCTATACTCTAATATGTGGCTAATACCATCAGAAAGAAACTATAAATTCGATCTTACAAGGCTCATTTTTGGTCGCACTTGGTGAAGCCTCCTTATGCACAAGGAAGCGGCAAGACACATCCTTTCAGCTTGATCATCATCATATTCAATTCTGATACTTGGATCTAGTATATCTCTAAAATCTCCATTTTGTAACATTTGTTTTGCCTGCAATAATCATGATGACAAGAAAATAAAATACATTGGAGCATCTTTCACATTTACTTGATTTGAAGCAAATCACAGAATAAATATAGTACATGAACGATAGCCACAGATCTAAAACTTATTTAACTATTCAAACATCCTTCCAGCTACTTCAAACTCAAGTTTCAATATGGTCCACCAAACAAGAAAGCTTAGAAAGGACTTACCCACACAACAAGGCTTTCAGGACCCTTGGGACAAGAGTTGCTGATGGGCTTTCTTCCAGAGAGGAGCTCAAGAAGCACGACACCAAAAGCATAGACATCAGCCTTTTCATTGACTTTCCCATAAGTAAATAACTCAGGAGCAAAGTACCTGCCACAGGAGGTGCAAAGTTAAAATGCTAACAAAAAATTGAACATTTGCAGACTAGCCGATGGCTCTCAGCAAATGGAAGAAACTGATTACTATAGAACAATTCAATAGTACGAACCCAAAAGTTCCAGCAGTGTCATTGCATGCAAGTTCTGATGTCGATGCTGATGCCCACTTTGCCAACCCAAAGTCTGACAACTGAAGTATATGTTATCAAGAGAAAAATGATAAGTGACAGAGAAAAGGAGATACTGGATATGAGATTGTCCAGACAGAGTGAAGACAAACAAACCCGTGGATCAAAATCCTCGCAGAGTAAGATATTAGAGGACTTTACATCCCTGTGAATGACAGGTTCCCTGTTACTACCTTCATGCAAATAATTAAGCGCATCTGCGACACCTATCGCCACCTTAAATCGTTCAGACCAACTGAGAATATGTTCATGTAGTTTATCACCTAATAACAAATAATTGAAATAAGAAAGGAACAAAAACAATAGAAAGGATGTGAAGTGTAATTGTTCAATAATTATATAATGCTATACCATGAAGCATTTCTTCAAGGCTACCCCTGGGGATGTAGTCATAGACCAATATCATATTATTCTTTTCCAAGCAAAATCCAACTATTGAAATAATATTTCTATGATTCAAAGTGGTAAGAATCTGAATTTCTGAAGTAAAGTCTTCAATTGCATCAGTAGAGGGCTCCAGGATTTTCACTGCTAATTTCTTGCCATCTGGGAGGCTACCCTTATAAACACTGCTACTGCCTCCCTTTCCGATTAGATTTTCTGCATTGTAAAATCTAAGTGACATGAGAAATTGAATTAATAAAGATCCTCATCAAACAGACTGAATTTTTATTTTCCAGAGAAAGTACCAGGAGAGAAATGGGATGTTGCACGCTCGAGTTCCTCATAGCTAAGTAATTGACAAGCAGATGAAAATTTTTTTGTAGGAAACTTTCGCTCCTCAAGAAGGCTTCCATTTGAATCCCCAATGAGCAAAGACGGTGAAGACAAACTCTTGTCACTAATATCACTACTTCCATCGAGACCTTGCATCACGCTATCATCTAGCTTTGCAAACTTGCGATCTGGATGCACAGATGTGTGTCGATAACGAAGTCGTGAAACCCATTGAATGACAGAGAGCTTCGAGGACTGCCTGAATGGAGCCCCAGATCTCTTCATAGGGGCCAAAGAAAAAGGATCCTCATTCATGAAACTATTCGCCACTGGAACATCACATTTGAGTGAACAAAATGGACAGTTGCTACTTGATGATGCATCAACAACTGACGAGTCCTCACCAGCAGTGTTAACACTACAAATATTTACTCCATCAGTCGACTCAATTGAAGGGATAGAATTCTCTTCTTTTCGTCCCTTCTTACCTACTAAAGGTAATAAACAATACAATTCACCATCTGCCTCCCGAGAATCTTTGCCCAAATCCTTGTTCAATGAGCCCTCATCAGCAGTGTTAACACTACAAACATTTACTCCATCAGTCGACTCAATTGAAGGGATAGAATTCTCTTCTTTTCTTCCATTCTTACCTACCAAAGGTAATAAACAATACAATTCACCATCTGCCTCCCGAGAATCTTCACCCAAATCCTTGCTCAATGAGCCCTCATCAGCAGTGTTAATACGAAAATCATTTACTCCATCACTCGGCTCAATTGAAGGGACCGAATTCTCATTTTTTCGTCCATTCTTACCTACTAAAGGTAATAAACAATACAATTCACCATCCGCCTCCCTGGAATCTTTGCCAAAATCCTTGCTCAATTTCTCAGGAGTTTTAGGGTTCCCTGTATCAGTATGACAGTTAACAAAATTCGAAAGTCAAATGAACGAAATTATTAAGCTTTATCAAAGTTTAGTATGATGAATCTTGCTGAAAACAACACCAACCTGCAGCTTCTCTCTGAAAAACAATCTTTCCGTAGCTCAGCGCAAGCACGGTGCAATCGCTGGGCAACTTCTTGGCGCAGTATTTAGCTATCGATACTGGAGAAGACCTACAAGAGTGCATAGCATCACAGTTCGCAAGAGACTACTAAATGGAACAAAAGGGCTGGCAAAAGGTGTAATGGCTCAAACAACTCACTCACCCCAGGGAGAAATTTTTCTTAGCAACGCCAAGAATGAGTGTTGACGCAGCGAAAGCCTTCACCTCGCGGACCAGAACCTTGCGGATGGAGGAGCCCTTGCAAAGTTTCATCTTCAGATCAATCTGCCGCGGAATTCGATCATGACAGCAAGAAAAGTTCGTCAAAAAGACCAGATTTTTACTTGTTATTTATGTCAAGGAAAAAGGATAATTTTGATTCTAGAGAAAATTACCTGCTTGAGGTCGCAGAAGCCCTCGTAGACGGCGAGCATGGCGTCCAACTCCCTTGCCAGAGCGATCACCGCGCCCGGCTCACCCGAAGCCGCGGCGGCGCCGGAGGAGGAGGCGGAGATGGCGTGGAGGGCGACTACGCGATCGCCGGCACAGGCCGCCTTGACGAGGGCCCAAGTGAGGAGCTCCCGGCTATGGGAGTCCATCCTGATGGCCACCACGACCGTCTTCCCTTTTCCTCCCACTCCGTCAATCCCTTTCTTCCCTTCTTCCTCATCATCTCCTCTGCGCTCACTGGTTCCAAGGCCGAGGTGCCCTCTATGGCCTTCTGGCGGCGTAAAGGCGGCGCCTTTCATGCAATTCTTCTTATTCGCAGCCTCTCCTTTGGTCATCTTCATCCCCTGCGGCTACTGCACGCCTTGTCCAGCGGCTTCAGCCTCTGAACTCATGAATCTTTGGCGAAGAGGCCTCTTTTGAGGGCTGGAAAAGGAAGAAGAATCAAATAGCCTCCAAGCCTGAGTTGCAGTAGGATTCGCCTCATACGTCCTTCTCCTTCGTTCTCTCCTCTCCTCTTCTCTTCTCTTCTCTTCGCAATTTGGTCTGCTTGGAACAGTTTGCTTTATCGTCCACCCTCTCTCGCTACTTTTTATGAGCACGCTAATAACAATTGCTGTGCAGTCTTCTTACTAAAAAAACAAAAGTCCTGCGTAGATTTGTCCAAATTTGAGCCCCACTCGACCACATATTTCTTTATTATACAAAAAATTATGACTCTATTTTTAATCGTTATATTTTTTACCATTTTTTATTTAAATTATAATTTTTTATTCAAATTATTTATATATGAAAAGAATACAACTCCGATACTTTTAATAATATATATTATAAATACAATATAATAATTGCAATTATGTTTGACATCACATTGTTATTTTTTCTCTTTTTACAATTATGTTTTCTTTATTTATGTATTGATTATTGTATTAATTTTAAGTTGTTTGGGGGTAAACAAAATCTTATTACACTAGAGCCAGAGGGGTACCTACATTTTCCATTATTCTTATACAACCACCTTATCTGATTTATTTACTATTTTGTGGATTCGAATAGAGGTGGGAGGGGCATGGATGAGTAGAATATTTTGTACGTAAAAAAAATTATTCAATATTGTTGGATATTTTTTAACAAAAAAATATATTATTTTTTAATTAATTTTATATTATAAAATGAAGAATAAAAAATAATATATATAACAACATGTCAATTACTCTATTAATCATGAATTTTAAAATTTGAGTGAGTCCAATTGGGTTGATTTTTTAAGTTTTATTATTTTAGTTTTTTCCCTTAACTTGGAACCTATATATTAGTACTACTGGGTCAATGTTTGCTAATGAGTGTATGTTAAGTTATCAATATAGTATTTATATTAAAATAAACATCAGATCCTTTGTCTTAATTAAATTATTTTAGTCAGTGCAATTAAATTAAAGTATTTTGTACGAAAAGAAAATGTTTGTTAATTGTCACAAAAACCAACACAAGACGTTTCAAACATTCGGTCAATTTCTTGAACTCGCACTGTCTTATTGTTATATCAATGTAATAATAATAAATTAGAATAAGGTGATTGAATGGCGTCATTTAATTAGGTTTTTTTTTACCTTCGTTGTGATATTTAAATTTATTGGAATTTACCTAATCCAAATTGAAGTCATGAAAATAAATACATAACTAAAATATTAACATTAATAAGTTTATGGTCATTTCTATTAGGCCATTCAAATGATAGGTGGATTTAATATCACTTTCAATAATAGCAATCGTTTAACATTCTTTCGATATTATTTCGTATATCAATTATTTCATTTCTATCTTTTAATCCCTCTTTATTACCCTTTTTTATTTGCTTTGCACCTTTCTATTTCCCTTTTGTATTTGTAAAGCTTTTAATTAATTAATTGGTGAAAATGCTTTGGCCGAATGATAAGCGACATGAATCTCTATAATTTATACTCGTTACATATTATCAACTCAATTATTATTAGGATAGAGGAAATGGAAACCATCCTGCCACTATATTTTGCAGTGTACTTTTTAGTTTCATCCAATTAATTTCACAATCATGCACACATATAAATGCATGTTAAATCTGTAGTTGCCAAATTAATTTGATTATTTAGAATAATACACTAGGATAGTTTTTACTTATCATCTCCAACTTTTATGTTTATATATTTAGATCGATGATGTGTTATAGCATCTCTAGTATGTGATAATATCGTCCTCCAATCAATGATTTTTTTTTTCTTTGAATCATTATAATTGTAATATGTTATAGCAAGTTTACAAGTAGTTGTTTCGATTTAAAACAATTAAGCTACTCATTCTTTCTTCTGCATAGTATTAAATTAAAAATGAAATTGCTAAAAATTGAACCTTTTATAAAATTAAAATAAAAAAGTTCAATAATTCGAGGATAGTTTATATTAATATTAGTCTCTCTTTTTTTGTGAAGTGGAGAAAAGAAAGTGGATAACATGACATGTAAATCGACGTCGGTAAAAAAAAAAGCACAAACAATACATTGTACGTGACAAAGACGACTTGAGCAAAGAAATTGTAGTTATGAAGAATTCCAAAAAATTAAATTAAGCCGTTAGAAAAGATACTATTTTTATATTTATATTTTTAATACCTTTTTCACTTAAATTATTAAATAGAAAATTTATTGTTTAATAAAAGTTTCATCAGAAATTTAATTTAGCAATTTTCTATTTATATTTTATATTATGTTAAAATATTGATGAATTATAAATTTTAAACAGTTAAGAAAATATTATTTGTATATTTTTATTTCCACATATCATTCGAGGATTAATGTCAATATAAAGTAATGTTTGAAAATTAGCGATGAAGTGTAACTTTTATTTGGTTAAATAATCTATACATATGAAAATAGAGAGAGCATAATTCGTGTTGACGAGTAAAATAAAGAAATTAAAAGTATCCATCAGTGAAATGGAGGGTCCAGAATTATCAATAACAAAAACCATTTATTGGTTATTATTGATATATATATATATATATATATATATGATTTAATATAGGTGAAACACTCTTTTATATATTTCATCGTGAAACATCCATATAATTAATTAATTATTTTTAAATATATTATTTAAATTAAAAAAATAATCATTTAATTAAAATAATATAATTATTTTTTTCTTCTTTTTTAATTTAAATCACATATTTAAAAATAGACGATTGATCATATGTATATTCCACGATGAAATATATGAAAAAATATTTCACCTTCATTAAATATATATATATATATATATATTGACTTAATGGTCATCATTCTACCATTAGATGAAAACAACGATTACTTTTATATTATTTTTCTTAACCTTATTTTTTTTAAGAAAGAAGAGGAAAATATCGTTGTTATGAAAGTCTAAAAATATGTTGCCTCGTTTTTACACACAAACACGTCACTTTATATCTAAAAATTAACAGGTGCAAATTTGCTACTACAAAACGTAGGTATCTCCATTTTCATTACATAAAGTAATAATTGACTACTTACCCGTACTTTTGTCCCGAGTGCAATACTTCGGATAGCTATTCAAATTCTAGGCACAGATATTGTGTTTGCTTGGTTTTAAAGAAAAATGAACCTTGAATAAAAAAATATTTCGTGGAAATAATTAATTCGCTGTGTAGCATAAAGATAACTAACTAATTTTATTTTTTTATTTATGTGAAAGAAGTTGTAAGTTCTAGAAGGACTATAAGAGATTAATATTATAAATATCTCGTAGCGGAAATATTATTTCTTCTACATTCTACTGTCGTCGTATTTGTACCGTCGTCGGAGTCTTGATCACAGTAGGAAGAAGACCACTTGTTCACGATCTAAAGTACCACGATCTGACGACTCTATGTCGGTGAGCTTCTTCTTATAGAAGTCACCCAAGTCGATTTCGGCAACTTCCGACAACCACACCGTGTGCAATTTATGCAACTGCATGTGTAGTTCCATGGATCTGCATGCAAGCAACTGCATGGCAGTTCCATGCATGGAGACCCGCACATGTTGCGGTTGTCATGCCCATGAAGGGCGTTATGTCCAACAATCTCCCACTCATATTTAATGGGCTATACTTTATCAAGGTCTGCATATTAGTAAATAGATCGTGCGACCTACGAGTACACACACAACGAAAGAACTTTGACCTGTTAAGGATGCATAGTTACTCAATCACATGAGAATTCATACTATGATCTGTTAGGGATTCATAGCTTCTCAATCAACCTGAGAGCTACTGTTATGACTTGTTAGGGATGCATAACGGCTCAATCAACCTGTGAGCTAACATTTTATTTTGGAAAAGTATTGTTGCTCAAACAACCTTGTATCTCATTATGCCCTAAATACACCTTGCTTGCATAGCTCAGACATTCCATATCTGACTCTGCGGTTCTCAAAAATCACGATTGGCCAATCGTATATATAATTTTTTTATGCAACACCAGTGAATCTTTCTCTCACCCTCATATTCCTCAATTATGAGTTAGTTGCTTTCTTAGACGTGGCTCGACGGGCTACATTTATTTTTCGCCTTTGAATATCACGCTAAAGTAGCAACACCAACCCATTTCCTTGAAATATAGTCGAGTCTAAGGGTAATCTCCAGACTTTGTTAAGTCCTTAAAGACTCACACTTGTGACAAAGACCATAACCTATTTGTCACGTCTTTAGGGTCGACTTAGCATACTTGATTTTATTTTCAAGTACTGCGGTGGAGACTCCCACTTAAGGAGCGTATGTCTTTAACTCAATAACACCACACAACCATAAGTCCAGTCGCCTATCTCTGACGCCTCACCTGAGTCCTCCCACTAGTCGCTTAATTTAACGTCTTAAATGAGATCTCACATCTGGCTTCCCCTATCAGGCAACACTAAGTTACTTTTAAAACTTGTGTTCATCTCTTTCCGAACATATCAGGGTGATCTTAAATCATATCTCTATTTAGTCCATATCATCCCCACCCGCTATATCCTAAGCATCAAAGGCAATTATCTATGTGACTTGATAATCTCGTGCCTGATTTACATATTCTACTTGTGTATAACAACTCATTCAAATAACTTAAACAAAAAAATGAAATACTTTCATTCATAGAATAAATGTTTAAGTACAATCAGAGTTTACGTAACCCTATAGCTTTTACATGTCTAACAAATACATCTTTAGGAATAGGCTTTGTAAACGGATCAGTCACATTCTGATGTGTAGACACATATTGAACCATGATCCTCTTCTTAGCATCTTCTTGTCGTAAAAAATTGTACTTGGTGTCGATATGCTTCCCTTTGCAGTGATATTTTTCATCTTTAATGTAGGATCTAGAATGACACCAAGAGGGGG
>LTAE01005495.1:0-12349 GCA_001647135.1 Pontederia paniculata
AGAGAGAGAGAGAGAGAGAACCTGTTAGAAAAGCGGCGACGGCAGAGCAGCAGCAATGTCGAGAGCAGGGAGGTAGTAGCGAGAGCAGGGAAGCAGCGGCGATGACAGAGCACCAGCGAAGGCAGGGCAGCAGTGTTGACAGCAGCGGCGATGAGTAGGCAAAAGTGAGAATATATTAGGGTTTGGCTTCGTGATGTATAAACATCCACCACGTGTTGTCCGGGCAAAAAAAGGGATTTGTATGGATCGCTATAGACGTGCGTCTCTACCGATCTTACGGGCCAGCACGCGATCCTACTGCGTGCTGGTCAAAAACGACTCAGCGTATGGACAAGCACGAAACTCCACCGTGGACACGTAGAATCGTCCGATTCTACGTGTCAACTCGCGTTTTTGACAACATTGGTTGCCCCACTCGATGCTTCCTTTCGGATGCCGAACGGATGCTGAACCCTCGTCCCAATCGTGTGTATGAGGAGATTACCTTTTCTTTTTTCTTTTTTCCTTTATATACCCCTTCTCTCTTCCAATAGTCGGATGCCAACTGTCCTCAGCACATTCTCTGAAATCCCTTAGGAACCTTCCTGGTCAGGACCACAGCAACAGAAAAAATGAATCTGCAGACCATGCATTTTTGTCTTCTAGTAAACTTTGGTAGGTAGCAGCTGGGGGTACTCCCAGGTCTGGTCTCTCAGTTTACATACCCCTATGTGAAGTTCCAGTATAGATGCAGTTAATCCTGCGAGAAGAAGTTGAGGGTCAATACTCCGTCTTTTGCTAGAAATAATCACAGGGGACAAGAAGTGTAGATCAGAACTTAGGGAATTTAAAATCATGCAAAAGACTTAAAATAGCATGGCAATGTGTATAAATGATGCATAGTTTCGTGAAAAAGTATAGTCTTTGCGTATGAAAACAAAGAGTAAATTCCTTGTCATCAGTAGACACAAGAGTGAGTAGCTTTGGAATTAAAAAGAACTTTTGCATAGTGTTCCACGATAAGGAATAGACTTTGGACCACTTCATTCGACTAAAGGGCCTCCTTGGCATCCATGTTATAAGCCCTTCCAATAGTCTTTTGAGATGAATAGTTTTGCTTGTCTTTCTTGTCCTTGAAACTAGGTCTCCTTTTCGGACAATCCTTAACATAATATCCTTCTTTGCGACATTGGAAGCACACCCGCGTCCTCAAGCGGCATTCTCCATCTTGAACCTTCCACATTGCTTGCAAGCACCTTTGTTCCCTTGGGGTTTTTTCTTCTTGTAGAGTAGTTTGTTGTAAGGCTTCTTAGTACATTGGTTCTTCTCTTGTTCCTCGGATAATTTTGGAGTCTTTCGTTTGGAAGCTTGAACTCTCTCATTAAAGTCCATTTTCAAGTCGATAGCCAACACCATAGGTTCATTCATGGTTTTACAACGAACACTCATCACCATAGTCATCTATCTGAGTTAGAGTCCATTGTAAACATCTTGAACCATGTCCTCTCCGTCTCTTGGAGGTTATACTTTTTCCAACTTGAGGTAAGTCCACCGTCATGTCCCCTTGTTGAAGATACAATAATTCATTCCTCTTTTATTTCTTAATATGCATGAGAAAGTACTTATTCTCAAACATTTTCACAAAGTGATCCCATGATATGTATTCGTCATAATGAAACTTGGTCCTTAATGTGACCTTCCATCAATTTTGAAGGGTGGAGAATTGTTGGAGGAGAATTCCTATGGAAACTAGGAATTGACATGGTTTAGGAGTAGAATTTTAATTTCTTTTTTATTCTCTAAATTTTTTTCCTTTCTTTTATTCTTTTAGGTCTAGGTTTATCAATCCTACTTAAATTAGGTTTAAAATTTTAGTCATACTTGAATTGTTTATTAATTCTACTTTGAATAAGTTTATTGAGACTATAAGTAGGACCTTATGCATGAGTTTCAGTGATGCATGGGTATGTCCAACTTCATCAAGTACTTGCACTCGGTACGTACCAGGTACTAGAAATGGCTAGGAATACAGACTAGAGACAGGGGAATGGTGGTGATTGTGGATGGCAACAATTGACTTGTTGCGGATGGCGGTGGGGAGCGCACCTATTGGTGACTTCATGTCTCAAAGGCTTGAGGGAAAAAAGAAATAGGTGATTACTAGAGAGGGAGGTGAGAGGGAAAGCTAGGGTGTGGTGAGGTAGGATCATGACCCTTTGATGAATATCTAAGCCAAAAGGTTGATTTGCTCTTGATACCAGTTATTGATGAATTACTAACTTGATTTACTTGTAACCTTAATCAAGTTATTCGTTTATGATATAATCAACTAAAGAAATACATTCGTCAAAGATGCTTTCTAATACAACCATTCAAGGGTATTTATACAGTCCCAAATGCCTTGTTGCAAATTGTGAGAGGGTATGTGATGGAGACTTGAATCTACTTAGGGGAAAATATCCTTATAGCAAATATTATAAAGATCATCAGAAAGATCATCAACTAGTGATATAGTATCAACATATGTGCAAATTCAGGAACTAGGTGGAGTATGCATATCATGAGGATTAATGGATAGAGGCTTATCAATGTTCAAAAGTTCGGACGATAGATCAATCTGCTCAAGTTTAGCATTTGAGTCTGCATGAGAAAGATCAATGGAGCTTGAAATCAGTTGTTCGAAAATAGGAGTGTTCATGAAATATGAAACAATCAGCTCAATAAATGGAAGATCAACAATATTAGACTTGACTATCAAAGGAGCTATAGGATCAAAACTATCAATGAAAGGTGGCTCATCAAACTCTATCAAATTAAAGCTATCATCATATGAGGAATCATGTGAAAAAGCAAAAGGAAGATGATGAAAACATGACTAGAAGAACTATTTAGGTATGACTCAATTTGTAAGGCTTCATAGTAGGCATCATCTAAGAATTCATATTCGCAATGTCGCATTTCATATCTAATTTCAGAACGAAGGGAATTAACAAAATGTGAACCAACAACCCATTCAAGATGTTTTTGGTGACAATGTTTTTTAATTTTCTTAAAAAATTTCATGTATTCTTGTTGGATGGCCAAAGAACCTTGATGTAAATTTTAACCAATCATCTAAAAATTTATCTTCAGATCGAGTAGGAGCATATTTTGCTGAGGACATGTATCATCTTAGACCACAAACAAATAAGAGGGTAGCCTTGGTATTTCCTGTCGCGTTGAACATTGTGCCACTAACATTTTGCAGGACCTTCAAGTTTCATTTTTGCAAAATGAATACAATGCTCATCAGACATTATACTAATCAAAAGAAATTTCTAACTTATCTAGCCAATCAAGGAAAGCCGTATGACCAAGTGTTTCATTAAAAGATGGTGCTTCTAATATTTGACGAGGAACATCAACGTGTGGCGTGTGATGACCATAAAAAGGGGCACTGTGTGGCGGTAATCACGTCGAGGAGGGTCATGTGTGAGGATGTTTATTTTACACCCAAGAATATCAACCTGATGCGCGAGATTTTGAATGACCTCGAAGGTATAAAGAAGAATTTGAGTTAGAAGGAGACTAACAATTATGACTAACATGAGAACCCGGTTTTGCTCGGCATATTTAATATCAAAATAAAAGGTTAAAAAAAGTTAACACTAACTAATAATAAAATGAGCAAACTTCGACTAGCAAGCAGTAGGACATAAAGTGGAATTCACAGGGAAGAAAATGATAAATAATATATGAAATTAGCACGCAATCCTATGAACCCGTTACTAGTATACTAAAAGTGTCACGATGTAGCAAGCAAGTGAACAATGAGGAAAGAAGTTACCCAATTTCCAAGAGGTGTTGCAATCCAGGCTGTTGCCGTTTGACAACTCATCCGACGTGATGATGGTTTGTTGAAAGGTTGCTCGTGGTGCAAGGGTGTGCGGCTGGAAGGTGGTTGCTGATTATGACAGCAACAATGATGGTACAAGAGGGCAACAACCGGCAGCGCATTGGCATTTAGAAATGAGGCGTGGCAGCGGACGTGTAGGAACAGGGCAGCAGCTAGTAGCAACGGAAGCAGGGATGGCAGGAGGGAACGTGTTGCAGAGGGCAGCAGCATGTCGCGGAGGGAGCTTTTAGAAGGGCATCGAGATCGAGGCAGCAGCGAAGTAGGTGGGAGATAGATCGGCAGCGGCGGCGACAGCAGTAGAGGAGCGCTCGTTGGATTGGCGAAGGTCATGAGCGTTCATCAGCAAACGACTCAACAGGGGTAGCTGCTTCGAGCAGTAGAGACAACCTCGATGGCGAAGTCTCGAAGCGACAGGAGATGACTCTGTGGCGTCGTGAAGTAGAGACGACTTCAGGCCCGAGTTCAATAAAATCAGACTAACGGTGGCAACGACGGCGGCGGTTGCAAAATAAGAGCAGATACGATGACAGGCGGCTCCCGGTAGGCGACGATGATGAAGATCAAGACCATTCAATGGCGATCAAATGGTTTGGCTTTGATACCAATTGATGGAGACTTGAATCCACTTAGTGGAAAATATGCTTATAGCAAATATTATAAATCAACTCTCCATTTCAAAAGAACCGTACAAAAGTATTTATAGTGTTCTAAGCACCTCATATCAAATAGTATGAAAACCTAAATAAAAGGAAATATAATAAAAGATAACCTAGTATAAGGAAAACTCCTAATAAAATGAAAACTAATAAAAAGAAACTAAACTAATCAAAAGACCTAACTAAAGGGCTCATGCTAAAGACCCATAACTAAATGCTAATGACCATAGGGCATAAATTATTCTTGTTCTACATCATTATGTAATTGTGAAAGCAGATGTGTGAGCTGTAAACAGACAATTCAAAAATTTATGCCGATTGTGTTTGTGTTTTCAGCAAATTGTGTGAATGAAAACAGTCAGGTTTTATTATAACCTCTCAACGCTTCCCTAAGTAGGAAGGAAGTTAATCTTATTGAGCTGAGGAACAAATAACAAGAATTAAACAGAATTACGTTTTTGGGTCTTAGTTTTAAATCTAAGTATGAACTTAATAAGATGCAAGAATAGAGAGAGTTTTCCAAGGCACAGGTTCATCTAGTGGCACCTCTATTTTCTCTGGATGTATGAAACAAAAATGTTTTCAGATTCACTGAATTTTAACTCAATTATATTGAGAACAGCTGCCACGGTTTCTTATCCTGCAAGATGAAACAGGCAACCCTTGTTTCAGTTAATCTGACCCATAATAACTACTAGAGTTCCAGGGCTTATCTCAATTGACATATTCAACCTGTTTATATTCTAAATTCTCCAAACATATACCCCACCAAAGCCTCTCAGCTTACAATGAAGAGGGATCTTTTGGAGATATGCAGCTCTTTGAACTTATAAGGTAAACCCCAAAGGTTTCTGTTCAAATTTGGTCAATTAAGCAAGGAATATGAATCAATAAACTATTTAGACAAGGAAACTCAATGAATGCCAAACCTCAGCTTGGATCATTTATGTTTTTTTAGAAATTAAAGGATGTCTACCATTCAGTTTTGTTACTATGACCCTTCAGTTAATGCAATACAGTATTCCCTTAAATAGTTAGCAATGCAGTAAGAAGAGTGTTCTAGCTCGAGATATATATGATTGCTGCAGAAATTATCCATTCTAAATCTGAGCAAAGAACAACTCCAACACAGAAAACAATCAAAACCTCAAGCTAACCTGATACTGCGGCTTAGCAGTTGATAGTGAGCATTAGAATGAGCATTTCATCTCAGAAAATAAGCACAATGCAAAACACTCAGATTCACTGATAATACACGATTCAAAAGAGATGATCAAGGATAACAAGATCTGTTCATATGGAAATGATAACATCATGCATCCATCAGAAAGAGAGTTTAATCTTGAATACACCTAGCCTTAGAAAACAAGGAATTAGCCGCACATTGGCTTGACAAAAATTGCATTGATAGTTTCGCCACTACAAGGCTTCAAAAACGCAGTTAAAGATTTCTCCGTCAGAACACGGAAATCAGAAGATACACCTACGAACAATTTCACAGCTCAGCCGCCAAACCCTTCTTTCGGCTCACATTTCTTCTGAACTCTGTAGCTGTCCGAATGGTGGAGAGACCCCTTTTGGGTCGTTGACTTTAAACTTTAAGAACGCAATACTGTAAACTTAATGTATTTTACAAGGAATCCTTTTGAGATGGGAAGGCCATGACGGAACAGAAGTTAGACGATGCCTATTTTTTAAAGCAATATATTCTAATTTGGTGCAACTTACAACTCAATGATCAATGTTTTCCTGTCAAGATCTGACTGTCCTAAAGTTTATGATCGATGTTGTGAAACTGTGAAAATATTATTTAGATACAAAATTATTGGACAACTTGGCATCTAGTTATTATGACATTCAGAATCTTCCAATAACATGTCACACAGTGGGTAAACCAACCTGAGTTCTTTCACCTTATATAGTAAATGAATCATTCTGTGTAATTCTTTCCTTCGTTGGCATCATTTGACCGTTTTACTATGGTCACATTGACAGGCTAAAAGAATGGATGTTGTGTGGGGAGAAGCTGCTGGTGTAGAAGGACAATTGTGGCTGTTATATCCCGTGCTTTTCATCTTACAGGTACTAAGGCAGAAAAACTAAAGTTAGATTGCTGCACTCGCTAGGTTCCATATTGATTAGTTTTTCAAGCATGTACTTGTACCCAGAACTATATATGCGAGAGTACACTATACTTGTCTTAGTTATCTACTGATTTCAGGGTTTCGAAGGGTATGTTGGAATGCTACTGCTTCGCACAGCCTGGGGGGGAGTTATTTGTGAATGGCAGGCAAGTTTCAGAGAATCTGCTGTGTTCCATTATAATACTAGACGATCAAGATTTGGTAGCTGGAACATGCTAATCCTAAATTTCTAAGTTTTTGCACTGTGGCAATTTGCAGGTCATTGTTAGTGGAATTCTTCTGGTGGTGATGGCAATTGGTAACTTTGTGAACACTGTGCAGACTCTCATGGCAAAGTCCAGGATCAAGGCGAAAATAAAAAGGTCCAAGACCAAGCAGGAGTTTGATCAGTGTACATCTCCTATTCATTCCGATGCATCAAAATCGTCGTAATACTGTAGAAGATGACTTGTGAGTTTCAAACAGAAAAGTGCACTTAGAAGATGACTTTTGCATCTTCCAAGGCGATTTAACATTTGTCTTATGAGCTAGTGGAGTGTTTTCTTTTTTTCTATTTTGCAAAGACTTTCGGCCGGTAATAAAAAAAGAAAGTGCGTTTGTAAAATATTGATGCCTCCTGTGGTAACGCAATTAGTAGCTGAATCCTTGTCACATACTTGGTTAAGTTGGCAACGACATTTAAGTCTTATATTTATATGTATATATAAAGTTTTTGTAATACCTATCAAAATAAAAAGGAAAAGAAGAAAATAAATAAACATGGTGGGACTCTCAATCATGTGTCAGAACCATTGGAAAAAAAGAGGAAATTTGACAATCAAGACATGTAAAAGAATCCTTATATATTGATCTTATGCCAACGTAGATTTATAGATTATTATGTGATAGAAACATGAGCTAAGATGTCTGTTAAATTGCAAGTTAAGACAGTTTATGTATTATGTTTACATATTGCTCAAAATCATGTTATGTCACATCGAAACCTAGGGTTGACAATCATTATGCTATTATTGTTTTTCAATGGACAATTGGGTTAGCATGATATTGTATTGAAGTGTCAAATTGATTGACGTCTTGATGATATTGGAAAATTAAAGTAAATTCGAGGATTCACATTTGATTTTCTATTTTCGTGATAGCTGATCGACCGACCACAAGAGAGGTCCGACGACTCTCAACACCTTGAGACTTGAGGGTCGACCGACCTCAGGGGAGGTTCGATTGAGTCTCAACATTGTGAGAATTGAGGTTTGACTGACATCAGGGTCGAATAAATGCGACTACTAAGTTGATTGGACGATGTTCAACCTACCATTAGGTTGGAAGGGACCAATAGCACGTGTATGTCGACCGACCTTATGATAAATTCGACCGACCTTCCTACATAACATTATTTTGTTATAAATTTTTAATTGAGTCCATTGACTGATCACTTAGAACCATTGCACATTTAATCGTGATAGATTAAATTGTTAATATATTGATTGATTAAATTTACAATTAGAGGATCGAATTGGGAGCTTGATCGAATTGGAGGACCCGTCCTCACATTGTTATTGAGTTCAGATGTGAGATTTGTGGATTGCTTTGCACATTGTCCATAGAGCAAGTGTATCCCTTGGTTTATGACGCAGCGGGGTTGTAGAAGATGGGCGTGGATGTTGATGATGGTGATGAGGTGAGGCGAACGACGAACAAACAATCTCGGAATCCACCGAGAATCTTGGAATCCACCAACGATGTCGATCTGCAAGTCGTCTGCTTCAATTAGATAAGAAAAATAATTTCTCTGGAATCCACCAGAGTTCTTCGGAATCCACCGAAGACATCGTGAATCCACACGATAAAAGAACACGAAGTTCAATTGGAGAAAATATTCATAGTCTGATTTTATTCATATCAAAAGAACTCTTATATAGAGTTTTACAGATAGACTTTGATCATAACATAAAGATCTAAAATAACTAACAAATCCTAACTCTGGAATCCACCAGAGTTCTTCGGAATCCACCGAAGACATCGTGAATCCACACGATAAAAGAACACGAAGTTCAATTGGAGAAAATATTCATAGTCTGATTTTATTCATATCAAAAGAACTCTTATATAGAGTTTTACAGATAGACTTTGATCATAACAGAAAGATCTAAAATAACTAACAAATCCTTCTAAGATAATAAAAAGAAAAATAATATAATAACAATCCTAATTAATAAAATATTTCAAACTAATAATATCTTGTGCTACATCAGTTTACCTAACCATCATTGGCGGCAGGTTATCCCAATATCCAATTATTGTTAATGACTCATTAAAATTAATTGAATTGAACATTGGATTGTTGTTTGATGATTGATGGATTAAAGGATAAAAAATCCTTATCGATATTGATCGAGCATGTGTAACATTGTATAGGGACGACTTCATATGGGGACAACTTAAGAAAGTAAAAAAGGAGACTTTCGGTTATTAAATGACAACAAACAATATAAGTCTAGCATGAACACATCGTTATTGACATTGAATATTATGAAGCCTAATGTTATTGAATGTTCATGCAACTCAAGTTGATTGTTGTTGAAATTGCTAAAGCTAAATATATAATGACTTAATTGTTATTGTTGTAGTTGTGCATAAAGATCATGCCACCTTATTGTTCCATATTGTTTATATTGATATATTGTCATTACTTTTGTATAGCTTTACATAATAGGCGAAAAGCTCATGGGACAATTGTCCCCTGCATTGGATCTTGCAGGAAAATAAGATTGATTTACAGATGATGGCGCTACTCGTGATGAAGAGATTGCGGATGGCGTGTTTGAGCAAAATGTTTATTGTCCGTCCAATTAATAGGACTTTTATGTATTTCATGTATGAGCTATGTTGCTCATGACTATGTTTAGTCTAATGACAAGTGATGTAACTTGTTATGATGTTAAGTTAACATTGTATGATCATTAAGTATATGGCCAATAATGGTTTGGATATTGCATTGTGAATTGTTTTCGTTGAATTTTTTATTTAAATGCATAAGTTTTCCATTGCGATAAATCGTTCTTCTCTTGTACCGACTAGGGAACCACCTCGATGCTTGCCGGATATCAATTCGAACACATGTGGAGTGCGCTCGTGGGACATTATAGAGCTTTAGGTCTCTTGGACCTTATGTACTGAAATCATTTGTATAGGTTTAAATTGAGTTTTCTTAAAAGTCAGTCTATGTGCAATCGTCATGAGCACTGAATATTGTCAAACAAGGGTAAGAACGTGTGTATTGAATCGCTAATCCTTTAATGAGTGGTTGATGTTTTCTTGTAGACATGGATCGTAGAGGAGAACGTCGTGATGCCATGGATGAGGAACGCCACACATTCATGACAACAATGCAAAGGATCACAAGGGTCATCGAAAGGAACACTAGTAGGAGGAGTTCTAGTCGCTCCAATCTTTACGAAAGATTTATGAAGACCATCCTACCAATATCATCGAAGATATAGATCCAAACAACGTTGCTTCATGGTTGGTAACCATGGAGGAGAAGTTGGAAAGGAACACTAGTAGGAGAAGGAGTTCTAGTCGCTCCAACTAATACAATACTCGAGAATAATATCTTGAGTGACCAGTATATGTGCTAATCAAGAGGAACGAGATAAAAAGCGAGATCAAGCAGTGGAATATCAACCTCAAGATTAACAATGAATCAAGCAATCAATATTATAAATTAATGGATTTAATCACAAGTTTACCTTATAGCTAACAATAGAAGTTCACGAAGAATAGATTACAAGGGTACCCTCAAAGCACAAGCAATTAAGTTAGAATTTTTAATTCATTCAATTATTGTTCAAATAATTCAAACCAACAATATTTATAGGTTCATAAATGCTAGACTTTGACAAAGAGTAAAATCCTAACTTAGCTTACAAGTAAAGGAGACTTCTTTCTTAAAATAACAACTCAATTCCTACCATAACTTTAAACAGAATATTTGATCCTAATTGATTGTGAATTTCTAAGTTAAATAATTGATCCATGAGTTGTTTTGGCCTCATCATGTGGAGACTCTTTGTGCATCCCAATTTGACACATTGAATAGTTGAATTTGATCCAAAGTCTCAACCCAATTTTATATATAATTCTTCATTGCAACCCAATTCTAAATTGCAAGGACGATATTATCTTTATCTCCATAATGTTTAACAACATCATCTTAATTATCACATGGAGTCTCTTTCTTGTCATCATGTTCAATAATGACAAATCCAAATATGGCAAGTTCGAATTTGGCAGTTGCCAAATTCATGACATCTCTAACTATGCAACTTTCAAAGTCGTGTCATCTCCGAATATGACAACTTTCGGAATCATATCATTCCCCTCCTCTTCAAAAGGATTCGTCCTTGAATCTACGAATATCCAAGTTGATACTTGTTTATTCCTGCAATTTAAACTTCAACACAAGATAATGAAGGAAACCTCATACTCACCTGGGTGAAAGATTTTGTGCCCATGACTCTTGCAAGCAAATTCTGTAGTGTACTCCTTAGAAATAAAGATTCCGAATGAATTGTAATCAAATGCATTTAAACTGAGAAAATGGATTGATTCAATGAGAATTCTTCCTTAAAATATGCAACTGAATTCCCCCAAGATAGAAAATATGTCAAATAATCACAAGAATCATGCAAAGGATTACTATAAATCAGAAAATCTTCAATGGACACAAAGACAAACTTCCCATAAAAGCCAAGTATGATAAATCCAATGGAAACAATGAGGATGAATATGTCCAATGACAACGAACCAATAGGCACCTTATAAAATCTAGAATCGTAGAAAATTAATCTTCCAAAATGACCAATTTGATAATTATCAAATATAATCAACATAAAACTCGAATTATCAAACAATATTATTTCACAACCAAAAAAGGCAATCGTGTCAGAGATTGAAAATTGATAATTGAAATATTCATATGACATAAATCTCAAAGTAGCTCCATAATCACTCAATTGTTCTTTGTAAGTCAGAACATTAAAACAATTGAACGTAACAAATTTCTCATTAATATATGGATGAAAATTCAAGCAAATTGACTTCATACAATTCTCACTACGAAATTCAAAAATAAGAATTAACCAATCAAAGGCACCATGATTAACAAGAATAATAAAAAAAAAACCAATTGAAAATTAGTCAAAATGAGAAACTTATCGATCAAAAACTCCTCAATGCCTATAAAGGAGCATTAGAAAAAAAACAAACTCAAATATGTGCTCGTAATCTACAAAAGTGTTTCCTCTTGTTGAAAATATGACTTTATGATTTAATGTCATACTTATATTATTTTGATGATAAAAATCTTATGAAAATATTGGAAAAGATAATGTGCACATATTAGAATAGGGACAAGTGTGTGAAAGTTTTAAAGTCAAATTATATGCATTGAAGTTCAAGTTGATATTTAACTATGATCCCTTTAGATCTAGATTGAGACATAAATACATTAATTAGATATAATTTTGTTATCTTTCTTTACATTTAAGAATCGTCTCATTTCGATATTTATTTAAAAAGTTATATACAAAATAATGAAGGTCTGTAAGTTTAAGGTAAAATTATATGTACTGAACTTTACATCAATATTTGACCTTCTTCCCATCTGATTTAGA
>LTAE01005495.1:13269-28340 GCA_001647135.1 Pontederia paniculata
TAAAGTCTTGATTGTACTCAAGCAAAATTCAAGGCAAGGCTCCAAAGGGTATATATCATTGATTTCATCTCGTATACCGACTAATTTTCTAGCACCATCCTTTTACATGCCCATCACAAAGAGTATCTCACTATATTCGATTTACCCTGCTTCATAAAATTTTTGAACCTTAATCATATTTAAACACTATCAAGTTTAGCTTAATGCATAAAGAAAATATAGCGTCTACCAAGCAATAAAATTAATGTTGAAAACACAAGTATATAATGAGCTTATACTTTTATTTGATAAAAAAAAATCACAATTTCTTTATGGAAGTCCTAATCTTCAAATAGAATTGCATAAGGAAGTCCATATAGCGGGTTTTTGTCCAATGAATCCCAAACTAGTTCGCGTTAGGTCATTAGGATTTAAGATTTTCCTATGGTTGTACTTGTCCAAACATTCCTCAATTTAGAATGAAGACTTCAAACTTAGGCAATTGAGTTAGCACTTTGATACTTTTCCAATTTGCACAAGACAACCCATGTAGCAGGATTTCGATTAATAACTCTCAAACCAGACGTTCTTAGGACAATAAATGTTAAGGCACCCCTTGAGTTTACTTGTTTGGACATGCCCATATTCTAAATAATATATAAGTATTACATCAACCCCTTTATTCATAATATAATTTTCTTTTTTAAAATTTTTATTGTAGAAGTGGGCTAGCAGCATCGGTCAAAACCGTGAAAGAGATGCCATGGCATGTGATACTTGATTTCGCTGCTCGTGATCGAGGCATTACAACCCGTGATGTTGATGAAGTTGGCTTCCCAGAACTGATTTTGAAGCCATGAAGTGTCCAAGACGACTCGTGAATGATGGAAATTAACATATTTAATCATTTCACGACTCGTGATGTGTTCGTCACGACCAATGAATGTTGAACTTTCCCTTGTATGTCACGAGCCATGATGCTGAGAATCACGAAATGAGCATGTCACGAGCCATGGTGAACATTATAACCCACATACTGGACTCGCTCATGTCCATGAACAATGAATCACAAGCCTTGAAAAATCTAAGCAGACTCAAAGGTTTGCTCATGGGTCAGTCGCGATCATGAAAATGGATTCATGACCTATGGTGAATTTATTAATTGGAGCATCGATTCACTCATGGTCATGGATGAATGTTGACTGTGAGGAATAGGTTCACATTCGTGATTAGGTGATCACCACCCATGATAAACTTTTACCGAAACTCTTCTCTCATTGTCATGACTAAAGTTTTACGATCATGACGGAGAATATCACGATCGTGACATGTTATCATGGCCCGTGAAGATAAATTCTTTTAAATGGTTTGGAAAATCATTTCAATGACTCCTCGACTCAAAAATCTAAACAACCTAGATTCAACTAAAATTTGACCTAGATGAAAGAAAAGAAAAAAAAAGACTTTACTAGAGAAACTATTTCACACACAAAAAGAATGATATTATGATAACCAAAAACAATGTGATATAAGAAACTATCTCACCTAGAGTAGTGACGTGATTGTGGATGCTCATCGTGTGAGTATCAATAGTTATGTAGAAATATACACCCTTCTATCTCCCACCTTTTCAATCGATGATCATGGTCTACTCAACTAATATTTCTTTAATTATGCTTTGACATTGTGGATCAATAGATTATTGAAGTTCTTTGCTTGTAGGTGGGCTATTATGACTCCATTGCATTGACCTTGATGGTGTTCAGGTAGTATCAAAGAAAGGAGGTATGGTTGTGGTGAGTAACAAGAATAATAAGTTGGTACCTCAGTGCACTGTGAGCAGATGGTGTGTATGCATTGATTACCATAGGCTAAAGGAAGCAACACACAAAAAACATTTTCCATTACCCTTTATTGATCAAACGCTTGAGCATGTTTCAGGTCACCAATACTATTGCTTCTTGGATGGCTACTGCAGATACAACCAAATTGCAGTGGCACCAGAGGATCAGGTGAAGACATCCTTTATGTGCTCGTATGGAACATTTGCCTACAGGAGGATGCCATTCAGATTTTGCAATGCGTCTGTATTATTCGAGCATTGCATGATGTCTATTTTCTCGAACATGAATGAGCACATCTTAGAAGTGTTTATGGATGATTTTACGTTGCTTGGAAATTCCTTTTCAATTTTTTTGTAGAACTTGTCCCTAGTTTTGCAGAGATGTGAAGAGACCAACTTGGTCCTTAACTCGGAGAAGTGTCACTTCATGGTGTGGAAAGGAATAGTTTTGGGCCACAAGAACACAAGTAAAGGTATCAAAGTGGATAAGGCCAAGATCGATGTTACAGCAAACCTTCTTCACCAATGAACGTGAAGTTCATTAGAAGTTTCCTGGAACATGTAGGATTCTACCATCATTTTATTAAAGACTTTTTGATGATTTCAAAGTCATTGACTAATTTATTGGCCAAAGATACAAATTTTGAGTTTGATGCCGAATGCATGATGTTTTTTACAACTTTGAAGGAGAGCCTGGTCTTAGCCCTTGTTGCAATCGCATTGATTGGAATGCAACATTTGAGATAATGTACGATGTAAGTAATGTGGTCATAGGTCCAATTTTGGGGCAGCGATGAGACAAGACATTTTGAGCAATCTGTATGTTAGTTGCACTATGACTCCTGCACAGTTAAATTATCCAACAACAGAGAAAGAATTCCTCGTTGTAATTTATGCTTTTGACAAATTTTGTGCTTACCTTGTATGTTCAAAATGCATTGTGTACACAAATCATGAAGTGATCGGACACCTTATGACCAAGAAGGATACGAAGCCCCGACTAATCTGATGGATCCTATTTTGTCCAAGAATTCAATGTCGAAGTGAGAGACAAAGACAAAAAAATTGTAGCTGATCACTTATCTCATCTTGAGTCAGCACCCCTCGAGGATAGTGACATTCATGAAGAGTTACTAGACAAGAAGATCTTCACAGTTTGTACGATAAAACAAATCTCTGAATCGATCCTTTGGTATGCAGATTCCGCTAATTATCTTTTAGGGAACTAAATCGAGAAAGAAATAACGCATCACCAAAAGAGGAAGTTATTTTCAAATGTCAAGCACTACTAGTGTGAAGACCTGTATCTTCTCAAGTTGTATCAGGTCATCAGAAGATGCGTGCGAGATGAGGAGATCAACAACATCATGAAGAACTGCCATGACGGGATTGCGGGTGGACACTTCAGGCCAAATTGCACAATAGCAAAGGTGTTCGAGTGTGGATTCTACTAGCCATCAATCTTCAAGGATGGTCGAGCATACTGTAAGTCATGCGATCACTGCTAGCGGAAAGGTAACATCTCAAAATTGAATGAAATTCCTCTCAACAATATTTTACATTGTGATATATTTGATGTGTGGGGTATATATTTCATGGAATCTTTTCCAAAATCATTCAATAATGAGTACATTTTGGTAGCATTAAACTATGTTTACAAAAGTGTGGAAGTTATTGCTTCACCCACAAATGATGTCCTAGAAAGAATATGCCACAAGATTCGGTACATCGAAGTCCATCATTAGTGCCAATGGCACACATTTTTGTAATCGAACAACAGAAAACCTATTAGCAAAATTTCACATCAATCACAAACTTAGCACACCATATCATGCTCAAACGTGTGGCCAAGTGGAGGTGTCTAACAGAGAACCTAACAAAATCCTAAAAAAGACCATCAATAGTTCAAGAGAGGATTGGGCTTTGAGGTTAGATGAGGCATTGTGGGCTTATAAAACTATATACAAAACACCAATTGGCATGGCCCCATACAATCTAGTCTTTGGAAAATCCTACCATCTGTCTGTTGAATTAAAACATAAGGCTTACTACGCAACTAAATTTTTTAACTTTGAATAGAATCAGCTAGGAAGGAGAGACCATTAAAACTTAATGATTTGCGAGAAATTCTCCGTAACGCACACAAAAACAGAAAACTCTATAAAGAGATGACAAAGAAACTTCATGATATATACCTCAAACAAACTGAATTCCTTCCAAGGCAATTGGTTCTCGTCTTCAACAATAGACTTAGGCTCCTTCAAAGAGAGAATTTATTTGCCGATCGAGTACATTCAAATATCACGAGCTCAACAGAGATGTCAAAATGTGACTAGACCACATCAGGGTCGGACATTGAATCACGATTCGTGAGAACAACGTGATTACTAAGTCAATAAGTTTCAGTATAACAAGGTGTGACACCTCATCACGACCTCGCCAGGGAGACAAACTTTAGATAGAAATGCATCACAACTCGTTACGACCTCGTAACAGTCGGTGAAAGACCTTTTATGTCGACCTGACTTGATTCAAATCATATCACGATCGCCCATAATATGAGAGGTAATGATCAAGGCAGTGATGACAACACTATACCATGCTTTTCACGTGTCGTAACACCATATGACGACCAGTAAGTTTCCTATTTTACCTTGATAGAACCAAATTGCATCCTACTCATGACCCATGCTCGTATATCGCGACCTCTATCAGGACCATTCACACAACTCGCTACACCCGACTTCATGGGTCATGGTGGAGCTGAATTCATCTAGTTGATGCCTTATCTGTTGTGTGCAACCACCAACAACTCGACATTTATGACCTCATGGACCACGATGCGAACAATCAAACACACATTACTCCTCTGTACGAGTTACGACCCATGACTGTCACGCCCCACGACTTGACATAATAACTCAAGTTTTGATAGTCATTTAACCTATGCACGATTTACGACCTACAACGCTGGATTTAACGTCCACCACCACATCACGCGCATATTGTGCACTTATTTCATCTATCTAAACTCACCCACTCATTCTTGTAGGCTTCCCCGTCCTCTTCTTCATCTTCAATGATCGATATTTCCATCTGCGGCAGACGTAAAGTCATCTTTGGCAAATGTTACAACAACAATCATTCTCTCCAACACTATCGACCTTCTGCAGTTAGACGATTAGCGTAAACCTTCTTCTTCAACATAGTCTTCGACGAGCTAGTGCTTGTATAGACTCCCCCATCGCACACACCTTCGTCTCCTCCAGCCTCGGTGGACTTTGAAACTACGACAACCGAGATCCCTCTCCCGCACATGTGACTTGCATGCAACATTACCATCTCATGACCCGTTACATCTGGTAATGGGCTGTGATAACAGAGGCGAAGCTACTCAGTCGCAGCCGTCACATTATCCCACGAGCCACAACATCTACCATCACGGGCCGTAACACAGGTCACAACTCGTGAACTTCTAACGTGAAAATTTTGAGGCTTTTGCAGATGTTACTACACTACCTCACGAGCCGCAACACCCCCCCCCCAAACCCGTAACACTAGTAACGAGCCGTGAGACACAACATGGCGAGTTCCAGCTGTCCAAAGCGCATAAAATTTCCGACATGACATGCCCAACCAAATCCAAAAATTGAGGAGGAGACATCTAGACTCGTCCAACGTTCATTGAAGAAGGTAACAGGAAAATAGAGCATAGGGCGAGAGCTGATATATTAGCTCTCCCTTTTAGCGGCCACACTAGGTTCACGCACGATGCCACAATGATGACTACAATTTGCGTGACTTCATGTTTTTGTTGTTTGGCAACATCAGCCTTGACTTCTTCATTCGACAGTGTGGCCAACCTATGAAGATATTGCATTCGAGTTCCTTAGCTCGTTTAAGATCAAGAACGCCACCAACAACAAAAGGCCATCCTACTCCTTTCAGCTGTTGAACACCTAGTTCTCTCTCTCTCTCTCTTTATCTGAGTTCAATGTGATCCTACTCATGTCATCTTTATTGAACACATAAGTGCTTATTGAGCTTAGAATTGCAATAGAATAAATATCTACAAAAAAATATGAGAAACAAATTAACATGTATGTCATAAAGTAGCTGACGAGGCTATGACACGTGTTATCTGAAATTTGGAGTCTTAAGGCAATTAGATATATTGGGATTCATGCTCGGTGACCTAAGTTCATCGGGTTTGGGATCCACCAATCAAAAGCTTGCTACATAGACCTCCATTTGCATTATGGAGAAGCACAATAATGGCCACACCACTGCTAAGATTTGAAACCCTCACACAAAACCTGGGAATGTTCGGGCAAATAAGCATGAGGGGTGCTTCAACACCTGTTGCCCAAAGGCCATCTGATCTAGAAGTCATTATTCGAAAGCCTACTACATGGACTTCATTGTTCAACCCTGTTTGAAGGTTAGAAGTAAAAAAAAAGAGAGGAAAAATAAAATTTGTGAAACTTAACTTTTACAATAAGCTTACACTTGTGTTTTCAACATTGACTCAATATACACTTGTGCTTTGGCGATGAATGTATAAAACTAATGGCACTATAACAGTAGATGTCCTACGGGGTGGAAACAATGATTGAATCTTTATATTTTGAGTTTTGCCTTGATATTTGCTTGAGGACAAGAAAATATCCAATCTTCAAGAAATTTGATGCATGCATAATACATCATGTTTTTAGGGTTGCATTAGGTATGATTTCAAATTATTTTGGCATAACATGCATCTATTTTAGTATCTATTTATATATTTTTTCAAGTATGTAACCTACGTTTGTTTCATCAATTATTTTTGTGGAAAACCATATGAGGAGGCTTATGAAAGGCTTGTAAAGACTAAACACCAACAAGGAGTCCATTCACAACACAAAAGTTCACAAGTTTATAATTTCACGGGCCGTTATTTGACATCACTATAGTGATGAAGATATCACGGCAACATCACAAGCCGTCATGAAGTCTGACAACCTCGACTACAAGCACAAATCCAGCATATCATCTTATAACGGGTTGTGATGAGAGTAATAGGTTGTGACAATCAGAGTCATGAGCGTAACAATCGAAGTAACGACCACACCAACAACACAATTTTCAGCATACGTATTTCATTTTCATTGGTCATTACAGGTTATCACAGGTCATTATCTTCCACTGTAATAAGGCGTATTGGAGTTCACGACGTGGGCAACACGGAATGATTTTAAAGAAATGACCCATATGAGTCATTAGTGTCATAACATGCCATGTGTTTAATTTGTTAGAGTTGAAGATTTTACGCATAACGGGTCGTGATATTCAATCACAAGCATTGACGTTACAAGTTTTTTATGGAAAGTTTATTATTAACGGGTCGTGAGATGTTGTAATCGACCTTACGGTTGGCCTAGAAACATAATTTTGGAAATTATGCGGTCTAGTAACAATACCCCAACCAATCGGATTCTAATAACATGTGAGTGGATGGATGATGAGCTGAAAACTTACTATTTAGGGTATTTCAACCAGCCAATAGAAGTAAGGTTCTAAATTTGGATTATTATCCTTTGGTGTCAAAAGATATGAGAGATTTTTACGTAGATTTTGTTGTATGGTGAATGGATTTTTGTGATTCATTTTTTTCCATTAGGAAATCACTGCATCATAATACCTTGCACATTAAGGTAATGAACTTGATACTTCGGTAACCTTATAGCGAGACTAACTTCGGAAAACTTTCTGTTGTCGCATTAATCCTTTAATCACTTTGATCACTTTTACAAGTGTTAATTCTTGATTATATATTTTGTAGCTTCGATAAATAATTCGTCTTAGTTAAATTGTTTAGATTAGTTCTTTGTGACCTAGTAATTTTAATACTTTGTATATTTGATACCCTAATGCTATAGTAGGAGTCATGTGTTTGCAGCTAACATTGTTCCTTAGGTTTTAAAACTAATTTGTTTATTGTTGTTATTATCAATTTCACACCTCAACACTATCTAGTTCACAGACCTACATATTTTGCATCACAATCTTGCTTTATATTTCATATGAATTAGTCGAATTTGATACACAATTATACAAATTACACAATAAAAAGCAAGTTGAGCGTATTTCCTATGGAGCTGATACTCTAAATTGTAATGATTATCTCAACTTATTGATGATCTCTTATCAATTTGTCATTCAGTTATTATGAAAATACTTTGTATATAGTGTAATGATATTATTTGTATCAAAACTTAAGGTGCATAGAAAACTCGTGCTTTTTTTCTTTAGTTGAAGCCTTGTGCTTTTCTTCTTTAAGAATGATCGACCATTAAGAATTCCTTATAACAATTTGTTAGTTAATCGGATGACCTAGTGAACTCCCTTACTTCATGTCTTATGATTTCTGATGACATAGAATTTGACACTAAATTTCATGTGTATAGTGATACTTTTATCATGGATTTGGTGCCTTTATTTAGTATATTATAATATCTTTATACGACTTCTAAACTTTTTAGAATTTCTTGTCTCGTATACGTCATTTTCACACCCTGAACACTTTTCGGGATAATTCTTGTGGTATTATACTTGTTTGGTTGCAGGGACCTAGGGAGGAACAGTTCACCTTGGTGTCTTCTGGAGTTGATGGCATCCTGTAGAGATACTTTCACACCCGGAGCTCTCCTATAGAGATGATTTCACAACTTGGGTGCTACCAGACAATGCACAAAGCGACAAAGCTCCAACTATCCCTGTCAGAAGATTCCCTTGCCATATTCCTAGGCATTTCTTGTAGGAAATGGAAAGGGACAAGTGTCAAGAGTGTAGGGGAGGACAACTAAAGTATAATAGGCATATGAAGACAACCATTGAAGGGGTTTGCACATACCGAGAGGGGTTGGCGGCCATTGTTGGATCTTGGAGAATAAAAGAACTAGCTGAAGAGAGATCTTAGGCGAAGTTTTAGTGTGGTTTATTTCGAATTTTAGTGAAGATTAAGGGGAGGTTGAGAGGAAGCATCATTGAACCTTTTGTGTTTGCAGCTTTTGTAGTTTCTTTATATGGATTTCCATTTTGATAGTCGTGTGATGTTTGTAATGATGTGGGAGTGTTTGAGAGCTCATATTTGTTGTATTGAACTTGTTTATGATTTGATGCATTTCTATATAACCTTACAATCACCTCTTGTGTCATATCTTAGTTTTTTGTGTTGTTTTGATTTATCAGCTGCTTTTTAACTGAGATTTAGGTGTGACCTTATTCAATCCTTGCTCGAGAGTGTAGAAATTGTTGTTAGAGCATTACTGTGATTGGGATGGGGAGTAGAAATTTAATTAGGTGTCATTTTTTCTCATCTTTGTGGTGGCACCAGCTGAGAGGCAATATGCTTCCACCAAGAAGAATCTGTGAGTGGCTGATAGATTGTTGGCGGGTGTATTAAGCAGGATGTAGAGGGATTATTTAGGCGTCGAGAGGTATGTGTGATAATCTCTAGGGATTTGCATTTTGTAGATCTTGCCGATGAGAATTTCGAGGTCTGCCATTCTTATATCCCGAGTTATCATTAGTTTGGTTTACTGTTTCAATAGCAAGTTGGAGTTCGAGAACATATCCCATGTCCTAGTTTCTTCTCCGTTTGAGTGATTCATTTTCTTCTTCCTTTGCATCAGGTTATTCTTGCTCCTTCTTTTAAACATACATACCCCATACACATATTGTCCTACTTTTTTTTCAGATTTAGGTTTTCTTAGAATTTTTTCATTTTCGCACAAATATTTTTCTCTCCCCCGATTCGGTTTAGTGTAAAGTAGAGTAGTTAAGTGACAAGTTTCAATTTCCCTTTGGATTCGACCCTAACATACTATAACGAATGTTGTATACTTGCAGTTGGAGTGTGTGTTTAGGAACAAAAAAAATACTTTAAGACTTGTTGACCCGATTCATTCACATGCCCCAAGTTCAAGAATTTCACACCTAGGTGATACTACCTGTGTAGGCTTTCACGCCCTGTGACACTGGAACTGGATCTATTTTCACACCTTGCAACACAACACATCACACTAATCTATGTAAACATAATAAAATCATGGGATAATTTTCTAATGCTACTCATAGTGGCATTGCATATAGCCTACAACTTTTTTAGACAATCTATTTAAATCGTAGATGCAATGACTACTTCACCTACTGGGACCTTAAAATAAGAAGGCATAAGTTATCTCTGATATTTCTCTTGTTTCTTCAAATACCTTGGTTAATTTGATAACAAACTTTGTGGCATCAATTGATTCAAAACCAGTTACCATTCCAAATAGTAGCTCCTTTTGTGCATCCAAAGTATGTAGAGATTTGGATGGTCAAGTTAGACTTTGCAATATTCTTCTTTTTCCCTGCCTTCAATTGAATCTATTATCAACAACATCAATTGTTTTAAAATCTAAATTGATATATTACCTTTGATGCTAACATGTGCATAATGTGTGATTGTGCCAAAAAGACACAAGTTAGATTAGGTTAATATTAAGAAGGTATTAATTAATCAAGAAAGGTGATTTGTGCATTATATGTGATATTGCCATGGAGACATTGCTTGGGTTAGGTTAACAACAAGGAGATAATTACTACTTGAGAAAGGTGAAACCAAATATCCTAACAAATAATTCAATTGTTGAAGAATCCACTCATTTATGGCATCAATGTTTGGTTCATTTGTATGTTCAATATGTTTTAAACAGAGTTTAGTTAATTCAATTATAGGATGGGGGTTGAAAATTCATATCATAGCAAGCACAAAGTTAGGTGACTTTTTATAGAATCGATTTTAAATTGTTGCTAGTTCACCTAACTTAAGATAATATCATCAGTATGTCATTCAATTGTTATTTATGTAATATGTAAATACACTTGATGAGTTCTAAATTATTCATGTTTTTCATTGCATCTTCATTAGGATTTTCATGCATTTTGTTGTCATATGCATCATTTTATCATAAATTCATTTCATGTTGATATTTGAAGTCAGAGTCTACATAACTTGTATTTTTGTGTCCAGGGAAGTTGGCACATGGAGGAGAAAGGCCATCAAAATCTGGGCTCAAATGGAGTTATGATGCATGCATTTCATAACATATTTTAGGCCCTGCATTAGGCATAATTTTGAGTCATTTTGACATCGCATGCATCTATTTTATTCTTTATTTGTACATAGTTTCGAGTCACGATTCTACTCTTGTTGGTGACTACTTTGTAGGAAATAAACTAAAGAGGCTAAGGGTCAGGATCGACGAACAAAATAGAACATTTATGGATATTATAATATTCAGCATGCATCACGGGCCGTGATGATTTATCACTGGCCGTGATGAAGAAGAGCAACTGAAACGAGACGTCATGAGCCGTTTTGCAACATCACGGTTTGGCCGTGAGTAACGCACAGTCGATTCAATACATCACGGGCCGTGATAAAGTATTACAGACCGTAATGAAGGAGATGAGGACTGTTACGTGAATATTACAAGCTTTGTCGTGGCAACAGTTCCAATATTCAATGTGTTACGGGCCGTTACATTACGTTATGAGCCGTTATATTACACTTTACAAGGTGTAACCAGATATCACGACGTATGCCGAAGCGGTCACCAGCTACAGCGAAGTTGTTACAACCTGTGATGATCGATCACGGGCCGTAAGTAGATGAAATCGCCTCGAGAGATCCAATTTGTGCACAACTTACGGGCCGTGATAATACATTACAGGCTGTAAGAATTGAAGATTATATGAAATGAGTTATTATGGGCCGTGAAGATTTGTAACGGGCCGTGAGGAAGTTGCGTAAGTTGATATCCTTGCAGATTTGATAAGATTTGACGACCGAGAAGAATTCTATCTGATCCAAATCGTTAGAGACTTTATTGAGAGACATTCCTGAGGATTTAGAAGAGGTTTTATCAGATTTTGTCACAGCCGTTGATCGAGGTCAGGAGATTACTGTAGATTCATATGAAACCCTAATCTAGAGGAGGTATAAAAAGGAGAAAAATAGAGGCTGAGATATAGATTACAAATTCAGATTATTATACACAGAGAAGAGAGACAAAATTGAAGAGAAGAACTCAGAGAGATCGATTCGAAGCCTTGAGCAGAATTCAGATTTTCTGAGGCGAAGAAAAGCAAGACGTTGAAGATCTTCTGCAGAGATCTATAGTTTGATTTCTTATTTTCTTTTTGGAAGAACTATTATCCTATTTAGTTATTTATGTTAGGAACTTCTGAACCCTATTTAAGAATGAATCTTAGTGATTTGTTTCTTTTAGGATATGCAAGTTTTCCTTAATGTTGTTCTTTCTCTGTGATGATCATGAGATCTAATTATTGATTGTTTAAATTTGAGGTAGTCGATTGCATCTTTTAGAGGATCATACTTTAGGAAATTCTTAGTCCATCATTAGAAGCAAATATGTTCAATCTGATTTAGTGGTGAGATAGAGTCCTAAATCTTCCAACTTAATTTGATTTGATCTCATTTGACCTCATCTCTGGAATTTTATCTTTTCTTATCTTTTATTTTCTGAACTAAAACTGAAATTAATCTTTTCTCTACTACTTCTTGATATAGATAAGGCTAGGTTACATTAGTCCTCGTGGGTTCGACATCCTTACTTTTACTCATTATATTACTTGAACGACTAGTGCGATTGCTAGTGTATTTCGGCCACATCAAGTTTTTGGCGCCGTTGTCGGGGATTAATTGTTAACTTACTTGTCTATTTTCAGTAGTTATTAGAGATTTCTTTTTGTTTTCTTATTTTTTATCACGTGAGAATCACTACTGCATATCCTTTCACGTTCCTTTTAGTGTTGTGTCAATTTTCAGGAAATATCTTTATACACAACTTGATCAATTTGAGTACCCTCAATGGCGAAGAAGCAAGGAAAATCAAAGGCACAAATTGAGGGCAAGAACAAAATTTTGAAACAAGATGGAGTCCATGGAGAAGCCAAAAATGAAAAGTGTGAAGCATCATCGAGTCATCAACAAAGAGACACACCTAAAATTATTCAAGTTGGAATCAATCTCCCAAGACACAGTGCTTGCAAGCCATCCCGTCAACCCCAAGAAGAAGACATATAAACAGCTCTTCTTGCTAGCACACATGATGGACACGCTGATGCAGAAAGTCTCCATGCAAGAAGAATACATCAAAATAAATTAAAGGACACAATATAAAGACAGGTGGTGTCCTCAAATCATCAATTGTGTCAAGAGTCAAGTTGGAGGACATGCTTGGTCAAGTTGTATCAACAATTCAACACAAATTTACCTAGCAAGACCAGCTGATCAACAACTTGGAGGACCAATTGACTTAACTACAAAACCACAACAAAGCAGTTCATGATCTTCCTCCTTCCCATCCAGCAGAATGTCAACTCAAATTTGAACACATGGAGGTAAAAATTCAAGCATTAGAGAAATAAGTTGCGCAGTTGTCTTCTCAAATTGCTCAATCTCAAGAAGCGGCTGAGGGACCACCAACGATCACATGTCCTTGCCACCAACAGAACTTTTATTAGAGAAGGTGGAGTCCTAGGAGACATTATCATCAGAGAACATGGATGACTCAGTGGAGGATGAAGGAGACAATTGAATATATCATTGAAGAAGGAAAAGTCCGAAGGAGGAGCTCACCTTTGGAAATTTCAATCATTACAACTTCAGCTCCTATTCATCCACCACCACATGAGAGAGCGACACCATCTGCATTGTCATCACTAGCACCACCACCATCACCAAGATCCGATGCACCAAGTTCATCCAAACAATGGCGACCAAGAAGCCCAAATTTAAATCAGCTATANCACCACATGAGAGAGCGACACCATCTGCATTGTCATCACTAGCACCACCACCATCACCAAGATCCGATGCACCAAGTTCATCCAAACAATGGCGACCAAGAAGCCCAAATTTAAATCAGCTATAGGAGAAATTGAAAACTCAAAACAAGGCAAAGCAAAATTACTACAGAAGGTTAAAATAAAGACAATTGGGTGCATCATCACTCACAATTCCCCTCATCTGCAATCTTGAACATCAACTGGAGGGGTCGAGTCTACGACGTTAAATAAGGGCACTTTTGGGAGGCAACCCAATTCTCTCACTTTTCTTATTAGTTTCATTAGGTTTTAGTTAGGTCAATTCTTTTAGATACTCATAGAATTTCTTCAAGCCTTGTAGTGACCAGGTCATAGGTGAAAGGAGTCACAATTCTGAACATAAAGGAGAACTATTAGATTCATCGCCAGGAGAACATTGCAAGAACTTCTAGCGACAACGCAAGCATCTCCAGCAACAAGTGTCATTCCTCATCCTAGTCTTGGTCAAGCCAATTAGGCATCTGGTTGCCTCGCATTTTGAACCTTAAAACCTTCTGTCACGGGCCGTGACATCTATGTCACGAGCCGTGAGACCCAAAATTACAACCGGCAAAAAATAATCACGGCCCGCAATAACCCCAATTTTTCAACACTTAACTCCATTATGGGTCATAACTGTCTTTCACGGGCCGTAAACCAATTCCTGGAGCTACACTCGATGCATAATGGGCCGTGATAATTCCATCATGGACCTTGTTGTAGCAAAAGTTTGTGCCTCAACAATTCATCACGGGTCGTAATTCACCTCTGGCATTCGATCACCAACTAAAAGTACCCGACCCACGATCCATGAAAATCCATTACAACCATCCTTTCGTATCGTTACATACCCATCACAGGTCGTTACATTATGTAACGGGCCGTGATGAAGCGTCTCGTAACATTCCAGAGCACCCCTACCTTGGCCGTTTATGTTCTCACGCCCCGGGTTCCATTCCTTCATGGCTCGTAACCACTTATCACAAGCCATGACCATTATGGCAAGCTCCTAGGAGCAACCATCCTATATGGATGACTCGTCAGTGTTCTAGTAACTTATTTTTTTGCTATATATTTTATTCTAACTTCTATGCAGGAGACATCTAGGGACATCCGGGAGAGGATGGAGAACATGGTTCGACGCATACATGATTATCATGTAGATCAGGGACATTAAGGAGTGCAACTTGTTGAATCTAGGATCCCGAGAATATTTTGAATGATCACAAATTTTTAAGTGAACTCAGCCTATACTAATGAACTTGTTGAGCTGACTTATGTAACAGGATATATTCAAGTTTAGAGTAGTGGTCGACCTGAGCTGAAGGAATGG
>LTAE01005496.1:0-28333 GCA_001647135.1 Pontederia paniculata
ACAAAGAATTGCAATCTAGTGTTGCTTATGCTGAGGATGCTAAGATCCTATGAGATGATTTAAAGAAAAGATACTCTCAAGATAATGAAACTCGAATTTATCAAGTTAAATCTGAAATTTGTCTTTTAAAGCAGAAAGGCAAGACTGTTGCAGAATATTACTGCAAGCTTAAGGGACTCTGGGATGAGCTAGACAATTTCTTCGACATTCCTACATGTGATACATGCAATGCCGCAACCAAGCATGTAGCACAAAGGGAACGAGAAAAATCTCATCAATTCTTGATGGGGTTAAATTCTGAAGTTTTTGGGACTGTAAGGTCCAATATTCTGAGTTCTGACTCACTTCCTTCCCTAAGTAAAATTTATTCGGTTGTCATTCATGAAGAACGACAACATAATAGGATCATATATTTCATTAGACATTATATTCCCTGGAATAAAATTCCTCATCAAGTGGACGACGAAACGGGGGACAAGCCACATCCAAAATCCATCGACCATAATTTTGCACTTGCCTGTCCCTCTCTAATACTATTAATGATAACTATTGATGTGTTTTCAATTATTATTATATTCTTAATATTCCAAATTATTTAACATAAAAAAACTGAAAAAAAAATAAGATTTTTTTTAAGATATTGGACGCGATATGAGTTTTTAATGTATGAAAGTTATGATATTGTTTTATCACGCTAAAAAGATTCATTTGTTCTGTTTATTGTCATCATCGAAATAGGTTTAAATCAGTATATATTGGTATGTATATGTATAGTTCCAAGTTAATGTACACGAGTACGTACGTATACATGGTTTTGACGTGCATGCCCTGTAAGTACAATGGATACATGTTATACATTTATTTACAGCTTGCTGCTGCCGCTGGTGGTGATGCCACGAGACCATCCGGTGGCCATCCACTGCCGGCCGACGGCCACCAGCTGCCGGCCGCCGCGCTTCCGCACCTCCACCCGCACGGCCGTCAGCTTCCCCCTGCTCTGCAGCGCCCGCGCGTCGATCTCCACCTCCTCCTGATCCATGGATACAAAACAGAACAGCATCAGAAAACTTGCTAGCGATCGATCAGCTGGACAGCGTGAATGATCCAAGAGGAGCTCTGTCGACGAGCGACGTCTACTGCTACGGGCATACTTCGATCTTTGCCTGCGAGAAGAAAGCGACGCCGGACTCGGCGGAGACTTTGATGACGCCCTCCCTCGTCATGATGGCCGCGAGGCCGACGAGGCTGATCACCGTCGCCATCGCCCCCGGCTGCCAGTTCCCTTCCTCGTCCTGCGCCCACATATATGTAAGAAAACAGCATCAGTACGTTCCCATGAGTATATACTCGATCGAAAGCACACGCAGTGGAGTTTTCTTATTTGTTCCGACAGCGAGGTGCGGCGGGACGCGGAAGGTGCAGAGGACGCGGCCGGCGCCGACGCGGGAGATGCGGAGGCCGGAGAGTGATAGCGAGGCGAAGAGGTCGCCGCGCCACACGACGTCGCCGTCGACGGCCGGGTGGAACCCGGCGATGATGCCCTCCAGCCATGTCCTGGCAGCTGTTTCCGGCGCCGGTTCTTCGCCCATGGACGCGTCTGTCGTCCATTTCCATCTTTTTATTCGTTTCTTTTTATATTCATCCTACAAAACAACGTGCTGCGCTAATTGTAATATTTTTCGTTGTTTAAATTGGAAAATTCTTGTCAAAAAATTTTAATTTATTTTTCACAAAAATATTAGTTTTTTTATGAATTTTAAATTTAAATAGTAACATTTTGAATTTTAAATAAAATTCATAAAGTGGACTCACATATGGGGCCTCGGCCTCAAACTTTTTGATATATAAAGAATATATATATGCGTATATACTAGTAGTTATAGTTAATAAATAAAATAAATGCTAATAAATTATCATAATTTTTTAATTGGCATAGTTTTTTTATTATCATCCCAGTTTTTGAGAAGCGGTACCATCGTCCAACTCGCGCGCCGCTAAAAAATACACTAACAGGTCGGGTCAAGCCCACTATAACCCCGACTAATCGGGTATCGACCCGAGTCGCGTGTCTGACTGTGGAAGGTGAGACTTCTAGCGGAAATTTTCTGCATCTACAGGTTTCAAATCCGAGATCTACTTAAGCGAGGAGGAGTCGCTTACCATACCCTCACCCGTTGGTATTTAAGTGACATAGTTAATAAGTGATTTTGGCTAACATCTAAAGGTCTAGAATTATAATCTTAGTCTCTTTTATTTTTTTTAATTTATATTATATATTTTGGTCTCTCTTATTTTTTTTCTTGGGTCCCTCCTTGATAAAACCATTTATACATTTTACATTTTTCTTGAAATGACTACGATATGATAAGATCAAGAGGCAAATCAAGCAATTCCCATGAAAATAACATTTGAGATAGTGACCGAGCAAGGATATGGTTAAGTTCCTTGAACAACTATCACATCAAACTTCCAATTTGAGACAAGTCCAGTAGTCCCATACCATGCATTAACATAAACCTAAATATTATTTTATACATGCATTTTTCAGTTCTTCATATATATACATTGAACCTATCTTGCAAAAAAAAAAAAAAGAAATACATTATTCAAAGAGGGAAAAAAATAGCAACCATAAATAATAGCAAATCAAAGAGAAAAAAAGTATGGATAATTTTATTCCATAACCTTCTTCAATTTTTCTAGTGAAATTCAATTTTGCTTTAAGTTGAATCAATCAATATTTTTTAATATGACTGTGTAATTTTGTTAGGGCAAAAGGTAGATGGGTTAGGTCAAAATCATTGTTGAGTAATTATTAACGAATTTTATGAAGATTTAGCTTGATTAGATAATAGAATTAAAATTAAGGTACCAATAGGAGGTAGATGGAGTGGTGATGAGTTTTTCTTTATTTAATAAGGTTTCGAATTCAACTCTTCTATATGTAAAATTTTTTTGTTGAGAATACAATTCATTTCATTGTACTATGTGTTCGATTCGGGATAATGTAGATTAGTCAGAATAGTAGCTCTGAATACTGTATGATCACAGAAAAAATAAGATTAAAATTTTATTTTCTACTTTTCAATCAATCTTTTCTCCATTAATTATATAAATAAAAAATAAAGAGTTATATATTCTTATTTGAAGCAAGAATAGATTTATTTTTGATGCATTAAGGTCATTGGAATAAATAATGAAATTAAAAAAAAAATTCCATGAATAGTGTAATGATAATCAAACTGGCAAAAAGAATACTTGATCTTAGCCGTCAAATGAATATAGACGGATCAGATTAACTGTATGGAGTGTGCGACAAAAAACTTTTTGTATGCACCTTATTAAAATCACTCTAATTTATATGCTAATTATATAAAATATTTATCTAAATTTTGGTATCCACATTAATGTATGTATGACCTAATCCTCATCTACGACCATGTCTCCAACAACATGCGCATGCGCATAGCTACTTGTCCAACATGTTGTGTTACACAGCAAAATGTTCCTGATTTTAAATAAACATCTAAATAAATTATATGTGACATTTGACTATATTACCTAATAATTTATATTATTTAATAAAAAATATTAACACCTATTAAATTATTAATAGTGTATATTATTCTATTTACTATATATAAGTATATATACATCATTTTACTAAAATACTCTTTATAAATATTACTAAAATACTCTTTATAAATATTATTGCTTAATATAAAAAGACATTTACTATATTACCTAATAATCTACATTACTTAATAGAAATATTAACATCTGTTAAATTACTAACAATATGTATTATCTTATTTACTATATATAAGTAATTTAAGTGATAATTCAAATTATGATTACTAAATAATATACATTATTTTACTAAAATACTCTTTATAAATATTATTAAGTTAAGTTTTTTTATTATTAAAAAAATTATCAACTTAAATTATAAGCTCACAAATTAATGAATTTAAGTAACTAATACCCTTAAAAATAAGATAATAATAGAATAATAATTATAATAAATACTATATTTTTATTCATAATACGATTATAGTAATATGATATTGTATAAACATTGTTTAAATACTATTTTATTATGATCATTAATTTATTATTATAGTATATTATTATATGTGTTGTTATTATTATATGATGATTTCTTTTATTTTATTTATAAAAAAAATAGAAGGGAGAATATGAAAATTAAATATAAATAAGGATAAACACCTTCATCATAAATAATTTGGATTGTTACTTCATAAAAAATATGCATTGCTAGATAATCTAAATTGTTTATAAATTAGAATAACTAAATAAGATAATATGATGGACCTAAATAATTTTAAGTTCATATTATCAGTAATTTATAAAGATTATAAAAAAAATGTCCTCTTAATTTTAAGTTTTTGTAATGAATTGTATTGACTAATGTTGGTCCAAAACCCATATGAATCAATAATTTTTAGGCAAGAAAAAAAATACTATGAACTTTAAGAAGAGATAAATGTGTAATGAGAAATAAAAATGTCTCATCAAATGGCTCAAATGCATAAACCTTTGGCAAATACAATTTGGGAAAAAAAGGGGGAAGACAATTTTGCAGACTTATGACAACACAAACAAATGTCTGATCAATGAAGCATTACTTCCACTTTGTTCCATGATAATATACAAAGTTCCAAGTTTCTGTCTCATCATCCATTCATGGACTGCATCGTTGGAGGAGTCCTCAATTCCTGTTGACGAGCAAGATTACCAATCCATCCTGTAAAGATAAAGATAGCACCAGTGACACTGTTATGAATCAACAATAGAATAAGATAAATATTCACTCTTAATTATTGTAACACCTTTGATCAATTCAAGATATCGTTCGCCTTGGGCCCATATGGTCCGCACGAATTTAAAACGCGTCTTGAATGATAAGGGATGATGCTACATATAAGCCCATGACCACCTTCGTGTTTTGTCCATGTCAAGTGAGCACGCGAGGTTGGCTCTGATTGATATTGTTCGCTTTGGGCCTAATGGCCCGCACGAATTTAAAACGCGTCGTGAATGGTAAGGGAGGATGATACATATAAGCTCATGACCACATCCGTATTTTGTCCATGTGGGACTAACTTTCATTCTCATCATCATCCTGGGGCCTTATAATTGTGCTATGTATTTCTTTGATAATATAAAACAAGAGAATTTTAAAAAAAATTACAATAATTCATATGTGCTACTAATTCTAATATTAAAGAACTTACTTAAACACTTCATTATCATGTACTCAAACTTATGTAAAAAAAATATCTTTAAGTAAAAATATGAAATAATCCTTAGAAAATATCACATGTATGAAATTTTAAATAAAAATAAAATAAATTTAAATTTTTCAACGAGGGTTCCGGTCCTCGACGATAGCCTTGACAGGGGATCCCCTAGACCTCTCATTGCCTCTTATCCTGATATACAAAGTCACATTTAGATGTAAAGCGTTTTACTAAGCTTCGAAATAGATGAGTTTTCAATTATGAGGTAAGGAGCGTATAACGCATTTTTGTAACGACGCTTTATGTACAAAATAATTTAATTATTATTTACTTGTATAAAAAGTGTTGATATTTTTTTTACAAGTGTGCTATATATTTATTTTTCTTTTTTTCAATTATGTTAAGAGTCAAGTTACTATCAATAAATAACATGTCAATAGATTTGAATTCTTTTTTAATAACACAAAGGATGTCATAATCTTAGGAACTTTTTTGGGTACCTGAATGACACACAACAACATATTGATATCAGAAGGAGATGATTGATGACACTCTGCAGATTAATTGTTCTGGTTGCATTTTAACTCAAAACTCATGTGGCATTTTCTGATGAGTAACACTCACCAAGAGAAGGGTCAAGTCCTCTGGCTTGAAGCTCCCTGTATTCTTGGCAGAGGGCACAGCATGGGCAAAAGATATGGAGGCTCCAATCTTCTGCTGGAGCTTGCACTAAGTTATATTGCCTTCTCAGCCTTTGCCTGTAAGGGATGCCCATGATGGAACATGAGAGTACTGGCAGCAGCAATGCATACATTATGCTTCCCAATGTGCAGCCTGCAGAAGAAAAAAAAAGTGTCATCATCACAAAAGCAAACTACATAGTACTGCAGATCAATGCAGGGGACAAAAGACATAAGTGAAGGGAAATTTAAGAACACAAATAGATGTTCATACAGAGAAATTTAGAAAAAATAGAGAACATACACATATTTACTTAGGTTCATTCTTAAGTTAGGACTATGTCTTGCAAAGAGATTTCACTATTATTATTTTTCGTTACAACCGCTCAACATCATATCTGAAATAAGAGCAATATATATGGATTCAAAATCCTAATAAATAGAGAATTTCTTAATTCGTATCATATGGGCCAGCTCAAATAAAAACCCAAACTCCGTCGGAGGGCGGTGCCCCCCGAACCCCCCTTTTCGCGTGTAAGGGTCAAATGTCGCTGGGTAATACTCAAGTTCCCCTAAGCTCACGTAGACATATCCAGTGTGAGAAACAAGAGGTCCTGAAGTATTCGCCAACTCCAATAACAAGTGACAATATATACATCCATAAACATGAAATTCATGTAAACAGGAGACTCATTGTGGTCTAATGATTTCTGTCATAAATGTTGGGCATTTCTTGCTAAGAGTTTCTTTTCTGTTATGTGAATTTCTCATAATGTAATGGGATATATATAGCAAGCAAAGCAGACACAATCTGAATTGGATGTGAGATTTTTTTTTATATAAAGATATGTATGCTTCTGAATTTAGAGACAGATTTCAATAATATGCATACTGCTCCTAAGAGTCATTTTTTTCTGAATTGTGTCTGATGTGCTTACTTGTCTGTCCTTGGTCTAAAATCTCAGCAATCTGCCCAAACGTAACACAGGGAAAGAAGGCCGTCACCACAGCTGCAATAAACACACCAACCAAGCAATTAGCATCTGCTCATTCTTTGATTCATCTGTCAACACATAAATGTATTATATATTCACATAAAAGAAAGAAATTTGAGTCATTTGTGGGAGTCAGTCATTGGCAATTTGGCACATCTGATACTGGACGTGCATGAAAGTTGAGCTGTTTACTTCTGATATATATCATGATGCACCACTAAAGGAGGCTGCAGAAACCATTACCATTGTTCGTGTCGCGATCGCAGTCGAATAGCCCCGTCGACCATGGATTTCCGATGATGTATTGGGAAGCAAGACCAGGCCTCATCTGCTGTGGATAAACTTGAGGCCCTGCAGGAGGCATGTTCATGTACTGGGGAGGGAAGTTTACTGCATTAGGAGGAGGATATGACACAGGCTCTGCAGCACCAGCCATGGCAATGCCCCCATCATGGCCTGAAGGTGGAGGATATGGCTCAGGATACGGCGCCGGAGTAGGCCGGTAAGGTTCGCCGCCATAACCAGGCAGCTGGTCATCAGCAGGAGCAGGAGCAGCAGAAGCAGAAGTGGATTTAGCCACAGGTCTGACCATTGGACCAACAGGTAGATAGTTTCCAGGCTCCTTGTTCTTGATCAGTTCTGCAAATTTGCACTGCCAACTCTTATAACACCACCATTAGCAAGTCACTGAAGCTCCAGCTCCTGATTTCTCCTTGAATGTTAATGTCACAAAAGCTGCTGCAAGTTGTCCAGCGAGCAATAAGATATGAGATCATGTCAGCACCTTCACATCTTTTGTTCAAGAGCTTGGTTGAAGTCCATCTAATGCCAGCCATGCATAGTTTATTCTGTTTACAGGTTCACATCTCATTGACTTGCAAACATTGTGGAGAGCCATGAAACAAGACATGTACTGGTCATGTACATCAAATGGAACAATGTTGGTGGACAGTTGACTGCTGAGTTTAACTGTAACACTCTCGATCCATTCAAAATATTGTTCGTTTTGGGCCCATATGACCCACGCGAATTTAAAACGCGTCTTGAATGATAAGGGATGATGATACATATAAGCTCATTATCACCTCCGCATTTTGTCCAAGTGAGACTAACTTTCATTCTCATCATCCTGGGGCCTTACAATCTTTCTCCTTTCGGAGCTCAACATCCTCGTTGAGTCGACCCACATGGTTCAAATGAGCACGCGATGTTAGCTCTGATACCTTCTGTAACACCTCTGATCCATTCAAAATATTGTTCGCTTTACAGTTAGTTTCTCATCATCCTGGGGCCTTACATGCATAGTAAGAGATCAAAACCGGTTAGTTTCTTTCTGCAATGATCACAGTGCATCCACAAATGTCTAAACCTGTCGAGATTCATGTTCAATCACCATGCACTTTTTAATAAATTGTCACCATAATTTTTGAAGTTGGGTCTCGATTAATATATATTATTTCAAATCACATATTTAATTATGATGAATCAAACTCCCATATAAATATTTTTTTAAAGAGAAAAATGAGTGTGTAGCGCACTTGTACAAAAAGTAACGATATTTTCTGTACAAATGAATAATGTTCAAATTTTTTTATATAGATAGCGTCGTTACTTTCTGTTGCGCTACATGCACTACACTAAAAATGCACTACACGCTCCCTGTCCCCTTTTTTTTAAAAGGACTCAAACTCAAACTTGCTTAAGTTTAAAGGATAAACTTTTTCATATAAAAATGAGATACTTTTCTATGTTCAAAATGAAACATATTTAGGGCCTGTTTGGATACAAAAAAATTGTTCTACAACAAAATTTCTTGCTCGCATATTTGTTCTCATCTTCTTGACCCAGTTGGAGCAAGAGGTTTCTAAGGCTGACCCATTCATTTGCCTTGTCCTTGTAATAATTACATGTGGGGTCCACCATCCTAATCTAAGGCTATTTGGGTGAAATAGTGAGAACAACCTCTTAACCCAACTCCTATTCCCATATCAAACGGGCCCTTAATGTGCACCTAATTCTGTCAAGACTAATGTTCAATCACCGTGCACTTTTTATCGACTGTCATTATAATTTTTGAAATTTCGTCTCAATTAATATAATATTATTTCAAATTGTATACTTAGTGATGAATCGGGACTCAAATTCAAATCTGCTTAAATTTGAAGGATAAACCTTTTAGGATCAAAATGAAATATATTTTTTCTATGTTCAAAATGAAACATATTTAATGTGCACATGACTCTGATGGGCCGCACACCAACACCTGCCCCAGCAACAATTGAACTGTCCATCTCTCTGTATTAAAACAAGTCAGAGTAAAAAGGTAATGCAAAAGATGACAAATTGAAATAATAGAAATCAGATAAAAGTGGGAAGAAGTTTGGGTATGTTTTGGCTAAACTTATAAATAGTTTAAATTAAATTAATTTTAAAATTTCTTTTATATTTAATAAATAAAAAAATATATTTATAAATTGTTAAGATAATAATTTATATGTTAAAAAAAATAAAAAGGTCTCTCTTATTTATTTTTAAATTATTGACTTATTTTTTAATAAATTATATTATTTTTTATTTATATTATTATTATATGGCTACAAGAATATTTTAGTCAATATTTAATTTAACAAATATTATAATTACTTATTAATAATATCAGTATTTTTATTTTAATTTATAGTTACTTATATTTTAAAATAAGTGACAATATTTAAAATATATTAATATTTATTAGGTATTTTTTTATTAGCATGCCCTTTATGCCATCGGGAGAGGAATATACTTATAAGTTGTGTCATGCAAGACCTTCACTCACTTCAATTTTTTATTATTCAACTCTTTTATCCATTCGTAGACCAGGTATAGATCACTTGTTTCTTCTAAAATATCAAGATGTTTCCATCATATTCCACCATCAACATTTTTTATTTATTTCAATTATATGCTTATCTTCCATAATCATTCCCAAGAGAAAACTAAAACTTTGCATTATTAAATATAGAAGAAATATGTTTAATTATATAAATTATTTTTTTGCCCTTGGAGGACGGGAAGTAGCCTCTGGTTTGATTCCCAACGACCACTTTGGTTAAGATTTACCTTCGTCGCATTCGTCCGAACATCGAATTAGTCAGGTGCTAATAATCCTAGAAACTGGTTGGTCTAGATCGAAATTTTTATTATTATTATATTAAATAAAAAGATAATAAATAATCGGATAATTATAGGAAAATAAAAAACGCATAAACAAATTGAAGTGATAACTCGTAGTGGCATTCTCGTACATTTGTGAACGATGAGTGGGCAAAATCGGAACATTGCCTCCGAATCTAAAGAGAGAGGACATGGATTTCTCTCCGGCCACGCCGCCGCGTTCCTCCCAAATCCCAATCCACTACCGCTCGATCGCTCCAATGGACTCCTCTCCGGCGCCGGCGCCGGCGCCGGCTGTGGCTCCGGCCTCGACGTCCTCCCGAAGCTGGAGCATCTACGGCCGCGGGGAGATCACGCAGCGGTACGAGATCCTGGGCCGGATCGGCTCCGGCGCGTACGCGGACGTCTACCGCGCCCGGAGGCGGTCCGACGGCGTCGAGGTCGCCCTCAAGGAGGTGCACGACTACGTGAGCTCCCTCCGCGAGATCGAGGCCCTCCAGGCCCTCCGCGGCGCCCCCAACGTCGTCGAGCTCCTCGAGTTCTTCTGGGCCGAGGACGAGGACGCCGTGCTCGTGCTGGAGTTCCTCCCCGCTGACCTTGCCGCCGTCGTGCGCGACGCAAGGAAGGCCGCCGGCGGAGGGATCCCCGTAGGTGAGGCCAAGAGTTGGATTATCCAGATCCTGCGCGGGGTGGAGGCGTGCCACCGGAGCGGGGTGGTGCATCGAGACCTCAAGCCGTCGAACTTGCTGATCTCCTCCACCGGAGTTCTCAAGATCGCAGACTTCGGGCAGGTAACATAATGCACTGGAGCTCCTAAAGATCACTTCTTTTCCGTCTTAGTTGATGTTTTATACCAGTCTTATTCGAGTATTGGCTCAAAGTATTCAAATTTTAATCAACCAGGCTTTGAAATGAAACGGCAAGTAGATACTTTCTGTTTCCATCGAATTGATGAGTAAAAAAAAATAATCTTACAATAGATTTTGGTTAGCAGCGAGGAACTTGTGGCAGGATTAAAAAAGAAGTGATAGAACAACATTAGTTTGTTTGAAAACAGAGGCATGAATGAGTTTTACCATCTGAAGATTGATTAATGAAATCTTTGAAGGATGAGAATCCTTTCCTCTCTTTCTTAATGATAAAGAAATTGATATAGATGTCTCGCCTGCGAATCCTGCTAACAGCCTAGTCTATTATGAAACTGCTGATTCAATTTCGAAAACAGCTGTTCGAGAAGGGGCATAGCCAACCGCTTCAAATCTTATTTGAATGCCTGGATCGGCCTTATTTATTCCATTTTCAGTTGACTCTTTCAAGGATTCGCTCGAGCCTTCCCTACGTCCAGACTCAATTACATCGTTTAATAAAATTGTCTTCCAATTTTGCACCTCAATGACTTCATTCTTCGGCATATTGCTGCCACGAAGAATGATAATGCACAAATCCACATCCTTTAAAAATATTTCATCTTCCTTCCTCGAAGACGAAATAAAATCTTTTGTCTTCTGTCCTCAAATTTACTGATGAATTTGTTACTTTTGTTTGTTCAGTATATGTTTTTGTTGCCATTTTGGATTTTTGGTTTCTCCAATTTCTTTTTACTCAGTTTCAAAAAAGAATCTTTGATTTAGTACATGAAAAATTAAAAGGAGAAATCTCTCACCGGCAAAAATTGAACTGAAGTCTAAGAGTTCATAGTGTCACTATGCCAGAACCCTTTTGATCATTGTTATGTACAAAGTTTATGTTGTTCATACCCCTGACCAGTGCTTATTTTTGAGTTGGCAGGCGAGGATCCTTCAAGAAGAACAATTCCAAGAAACATGGACCTTTCATCATCCAGGAAATACTTCTTCACTAAGTGAACCTGAGCATCGTTATTCCCAGGAAACCAAGCTCGAGCATCAGAATCCGCATGAGGCCAAACCTGCAAATGAAGATGAGTATCTGAGAGAAATGGAAAGCTTAAAAGCTAAGAGTATAGTATATGATACTGATAGGGAGACAAGCTTAAAAGATGGTGATACATCTTGTCTAGCGACATGTAGCACTGGTGACGTTGACGATGATCCTTTCAAGGGATCCTATTCATATGAGGCTGAAGAGGGTGCCGTGGATGAATTAGGCGCCCTCACTTCATGTGTTGGAACGCGATGGTTCAGAGCTCCTGAGTTATTATATGGTTCCACAAGTTATGGGCTAGAGATTGACCTCTGGTCACTAGGTTGCATAGTTGCAGAACTTCTGAGATTAGAACCTTTATTTCCCGGATCATCAGATATCGATCAAATTGGTAGAGTTATCAGTGTTTTGGGGGACTTGACAGAAGAAACATGTCCAGGTTGTTCGAAATTTCCTGATTTCAACAAGCTCTTCTTCAATAAGGTTGAAAGTCCCATCGGTCTGGAAGCGTTGTTTCCGAACAGGTCTGCTTCAGAAGTTAATATTGTAAGGAAGCTTCTGTGCTACAACCCTGCAGACAGAGCTACTGCAACAATGTTGCTCAATGACTCCTATTTTAGCACTGAACCTTTCCCTGTTGAAGTAAATGAGTTAACAGTTCCTTCTACAAGGGATGATGAGGATGAGAGCTCTCAAGGAGAATGGGCCGATTTTAGGAACGGGGGATCAGATTCTGATCTTGATGAGTTTGGCAGCATGGATGTGTCAACTACTGAGAAAGGTTTCTCCATAAGGTTTTCATGAGCAAGGATTTTGATACCAGATTGTCACATAAAATATTTATTTGTCAGGCTATCAAAGAAGCATTCACAAGGTGAAGGTATCATATTTACTAGCGTGATTCCTTGATGAGGATGCATGAATGAAAGTTTTGTGTTGTATCCTTCTCAAAAGGGTAAACTTTTGTCTAGATACTCTGCACTTTCCATAGGCGATTGAATATTATAATAAAAACATTAAAGTTGAAGGATTTTAATATGTATTTTCTTACAAATTTTCAGCTTCCTATTATCTTTTGGCAAATATGTTTAACTTCCATTTTATAACTGTTGCATCTCATGTTGCTGTTCTATGCCTTCTAAGCTTTAAATATGAAGTTCTATTCTTCCATAGTTTCAAAGATGACATACACTTTCCTTTTCCGTATAAACTGTAACTAGAATGAGTATTCATGCAATTTACGAATGATGCAAACTAATTCTATAATGACTGAGGACGATATTAGATTGACGAATAATAATGAAGTCTAGTCCTGTGCAAACAATGTCATCATGTCAATCTAATGAGTTCCTATTATCATTTTAAATATATTAATTATGTAATGTGCTCATTTTCTAAATTATTAATGGTTAATTTAGGAAAAAAAATAAAGGGTAGCATTATAATATATTTATCTTCTCAATAGTAAAAAGATTTACGATGAATATTAAATTTTTCTCTTAAAATTTTGTCCGCTATAATTGAAGAGATAAGCAATATAGTATTATCTATTGATAGTATCTTTATTAAGCTCATTAATTTAATTTGAGAATTAGAGGCATGACGATTATGTCGTCCTAAGGAAATTCAGGTTCTGTTTGGCACGACATAAAAGTAACGTCTATATTAGCGTATAGCGTATTGACTTAGTCAACACGCTAGTTAAGGTGTTTGGTAAGTACACTTAATATTAGCGACAAAACGTTTGAAACACAACGTTTTGAGACGCTTGCAAGACTAACATCTAGGACTAGAGTGTTGAAATTTATTTTCCATTATACCCCTCAAAATATTTCTTATGACTTACTATTTGTATGAACATAGTTATTCTTTTATATCATATAACCACTTTATTATTTATTATTATTTTATGGGTTTAATGGAGGTGAAACACCCCTCCAGGTGTTTCACCGTGAAGCACCCATGTGATCGACCGTCTATTTTTGAATATGTGGTTTAGATTAAAAAAGGAGAGAGAAAGTGGTTATGTTATTTTAATTAGATGGTTTTAAGTTGTTTTTAATTTAAACCACATATTCAAAAATAGACGGTCGATCACGTGGATGTTTCACGGTGAAACACTTGGAGGGGTGTTTCACCTCCATTAAACTCTTATTTTATTAATATATAAATTATTTAGTTAACTATTTATTTTATTATTATTATTAATATTAAAATAGTTAAAATAAAAATAAATTATTTAATTTAAAATGAATATAATAATATATATTATTTAAAATAATTATTTATATTATTTTTAGTCATTTTACGTTTATCAATCGATTCAAACACTACATTTGTCAAATATTGTTATAAATTTAATAATTAACTCACTACTAGCTAGTCGCTAGCCTCCAATCGTTAATCGCTATCGGCTATTAATTATTCAAAACGCTCGTACATGCCAAACAAGACCTCAATGTGCTAACGAATTAACTTTTGGTAGCATGTGTTCCCTGCTTGATTTACGATTCACATGTCCGTAGAAAATTCAATTGGATCATACACGTAATTCAATTAGATGTATACATTTTGTATAAATACGCAAAGTTATTCTACTAAACATTACTACAAGAAACAAAGGATAGCGGAGTTCACAGACAGAAATACGCTCCAAGGCCATTTCTTGGCCATTGGACAAAAAATGTAACTTTCCCAGAAGAAAAAAAAAATCTTTTTTTAAAAATTTATCAATCGGAAATGATCCCCTTCATTGTATACCGAAATTTGTCTATATACATTAAAACTTCAATAAAAAAAGATAAAGGAATCATAAAAATATTTTCAAAACTACATCGCTCGATTTTTTAAACTTTAAAAAAAACTCTGTTATGACAAACTTATAATATCATGTTGATGATTCATGCCGCACAAGAACTTAGCAATGGCATCAAGAGAGAAGGACATAATAATGAAATACAAATATTATATATCCACCCTTGACTGCAAGAGGGGCATATAATACAACGGTAAAATAAATGGGTGGAGCAAAGGAAAAAAAAAAGTTTCATAAGAGGTTCATTGTCGAATTTATTCTGGTTCTAGTTTGATCTATACTTCTTCTATAACATCAAAGGAAAAACAAGTAAAGGACGAAAGGATGTAAACAGAAGATCTAGTGTTCTCCAATGCAGAAAATACTGCTGAAAACCACATGGCTTGCGGAATCCTCGAAGTGATATAAGAACGTGACCATCGCGGATTTACCAGTTCTATCGACTCATTATCGTGCCTCGTCTTCGAGGTTGCGGAACCCTGCCGTGAGGTCATCGTACAATTTCTTGAACTTTGCAACAAGAGCTTCCTCACCTTCAGCAGGATCCTCAAATTTCTGGGACCTAAAGTTTCAGAATCACAAAAAAGTTGCTCTTCAAATCATGTCTGGTCAACACCCAATTAGAACTCAACATTTAGGAAACATATTCCTATGAGGTGAAAATTAAGAATAAAAAAGCATCTCTCCTTTTTAAGAATCCACAAGTGATGGAGAAAAATGGAGTCTATATGCGCTCTTAAAAGAAGGCTACGAGTTTTATCTCATTACTTACACGAGACGATAGAAAAGGTCTCCCAACCGATGTTTGATGACACTGTAAGTTATCTTCTGCCCATCAGAACCTACTGCTCGCTCCACGGCCTGACAAGGCATGGTTACAAAGTTAATGAGCAAATGCATGTCAATCAATCATGAACAATCTATGATATTCTTTTGCCAACCCACTGAGAAGTGGAGATCCTCCACATAACCTACAGATTAGCAACATTTGGAATGAAATAATTGACTCTTCCTTCATATTAAATGAAGGATTTGGGTGATACCAACCGATATTTCCAAGCAATAGAACATACCATGTATGAATGTAAAGTTCTTATCACAAATTCTTTGGAAAGAACTGAATAGCAAAACTAACCTGGTTTGCCAATGTATTAAAATGTATAATATTACGCATCATCCAAACAGACTTGTAGAATGGGCAGAACTTATCATATCTGTTATAGTCACAAAAGCAACTGGTTAGAAGAACAGTGTGATTTATGAATCTAATGGAGTTGAGACATAGTACATTTAGAGCATCTTACGGAGTAAATGCATTTTGTGCGAGATAGTCTTCCCTCAGAAGCTTTGCAGTCTCTAAAATAATTTTGTCCGTCTCTGCTAATGCATCTTTACCTACAAGCTGCAATGTTGAAATTTAGAAAGAGTAATTGCAGGTTCCACAATTCTCAAACAAGATTCAGATGATTTTGGCCTAGTGTTACACAAGACTGTAACTTCGGAAAAAAGTTTATCCTAACAAGAAAGAGAAGACTAACAGTCAATTTGTTGTATTGTTGTCATTAAGAACAAAAGAAAGGTATAGAATCCAAAACATCAAAGCTGGTTATGTCAACACGCTATCAAGTCACTGCTCCAAAATACTTGGTCTTGGCCCTTGGGTATGTGTATCGTTCTTTAAATTTTGCACTTTCGTAAGTCATTCTGATTACTCCATTAAGCCACTGTTAAAAACTACTTGGACTGACCCTTGGGTATGTGTATCATTCTTTCAATTGTGCATTTTCATAAGTCATTCAGATTACTCTATTAAGCCACTGTTAAAACCTACTTGGCCTTAACCCTTGGGTATGTGCATCATTTTTTCAATTTTGCACTTTTGTAGGTCATTCCAATTACTCCCATTCAACTATTAGGTTCAAATCTGCAGTAACAATTTTATTCCAAGTTATTCTAGCTTTAACCCACTCGCACCAAAGTTCCCATTGCAAAAACATTAATGAGGAAAATCAACTGTATGGCACGAGTCAAATTGAGTTAAAATTCAATTTACAATAGATATTTGATTACCCCAAATTAACACTGGGTTCAATAAGAAAAAAAAATTGAAATAATATATCTCATCATAAAAAGAAGCCAAACTGAAATACCTGCACAATTTCATTCAGGTCATCCTCTCTCTGTAGAACTTCTCGTGCTTTTGTTCTAATGTCAATAAAATCTGAGTCGAATTTCTCATAAAATGATTCCAACGCCTGCAATGCATGAAGTAGTGAACTCAATCTACATTCTGAGAAGGCCATACTAAACACAATGGAAGTCATAGAGGATAACATTAATACAGCTAAATCAAATGTAAGTTCTCAAAAACAATCAAATGGTTTTCCATAAAAAAAATTTAAAACCAATATAAAACAAAATTATCGAGTAACAAACCTTAGAGTACTTGGAATAAGAAATAAGCCAATTCACGGATGGAAAATGCTTTCTTTGTGCAAGCTTCTTATCTAATCCCCAAAAGACCTGCAATTTAAATCAAGGCATGATGATGCTAAATTCTGGTGTCTTCTGGAGAACGACATTACTTACCTGAACAATACCAAGTGTAGCTGATGTAACTGGATCTGAAAAATCGCCTCCTGGAGGGGAAACAGCACCAACAATAGTGACACTACCAGTTCGGTCGGGTCCACCAAGGCATTTCACTTTACCAGCACGTTCATAAAAGGATGCTAAACGTGCTGCAAGGTATGCAGGATAGCCACTATCTGCTGGCATTTCAGCCTGAGAAACAAGTACTAACATTAGTAAAGTGCTCAAAGAAGCAAAGCATTTCACTTAAAGTTGAAAGCGTGTTACTTCATGATGATTGAAATTAGAAAACAGATGCAACAAAGAGAATAACATTCATATGCTACGAGTCAATCTGCTTGAAGTGCTATATATCTAGATTTGTACCTGATCTCTAAAAATACCCTACATGCTAGCATAGCATGAAAACAAAGGGGAAAAGTATCCTGACTCCTAAGATTCTCTCATGATCCTATGTTAATAAAAAAATTGAGACATTGCGGTCGTATTTTTCCTTCATTTGAATCGGCTAAGCATGATGAATCAGGCTTTCGGCTATGAGGATGGCAAAACCAATTCTCATCCATCCTTACATACAATAGAATGAAAAAAACATCTCTGAGAGATCTTGTCAGAGGTCGAAGAAAGAAGAATTACCAGACGGCCTGAAATTTCACGCAAGGCTTCTGCCCAACGAGAGGTTGAATCAGCCATCATGCTGACATTGTAGCCCATGTCACGAAAGTATTCCGCTAGGGTGATTCCTGGGAAAAATACAACAACCAAACATAAGAATTTGCCAACAAGAATGAAAAAAAACAACAAAGTAATAAGGAGCAAACCACTTGGATGACAATCAAATCTTTTGTATTAAGAGAAGATTGATTTTATATTATGAAAACAGTTAACCATGTTTATTTCCTTTGAATTGGGAAACAACCCAATGCTAGATGCTAGTCCCAAGAAAGGGAATCCCAAAAGAATAACAGAACACTCAACTGAATGTGCAAATTTCGGGACAACCAAATATGTTCCTCTATTGAGGCAGACCACTGAAGGGTCATGATGTTACAATGTAATTTATAAAGCAATGATTGTTGGAAACTGCTGACACAAAGAAGGTTTTGATATACAAATCTTATGGTTATCATTATTCACGACATATTGCCATTTGCTAGATAATGTTACAAACATAACAAACTACATAAATTATTAATAGCTTCTTAACACATAATGTAAGGTCGGAAAGTAAAAGCAACAATATGATCATCTTAGTTACTGGAGGGGTAACAATAAGCCATTAATACACTTTTACCTATAGCTATAATTCCATAAAAAATCTAATATTTTAGTAGGTAACTGGTAGTGGTACCAGTATATATTGAAGCTTCACGAGCAGCAACAGGCATATTCGAAGTGTTTGCCACAAGTGTGGTTCTCTTCATCACTGACTCTTCCCGGCCATCAGGCAATGTCATTGTTAATTGTGGGAAATCCATAAGCACCTGAATAATAGAATACATAAGGCATCAAACAAATATTTACATAAGCCGTAGCAAGAAATGGAGAGAAACAAACCTCAGCCATTTCATTTCCTCTCTCTCCACAACCAACATAAACAACTGTGTCAGAATTTGAATACTATGAACATAGAAAGGTGTCAGTGAATGATGATCACTTAAAATACAAAAAAGATGCACTCCACTATCCAGGGTTCATCACCTTTGAGAGTGCCTGGCTGATGACCGTCTTCCCACAACCAAAAGCCCCAGGTATAGCACACGTCCCTCCAAGGACGGATGGAAAAAGTGCATCAAGTACACGCTGAAAAACAGAGTGCAGAACCCAGAACAACAGAACAATCAAAGACATCACTGAATAAAAAATATTCCACCAAAAAGAAATGTTCATACCGAAAAAGAAAGAAATTTTCTGTAGCTCAATTTACCTGCCCTGTCAACAGAGGTGTATCGGCTGCGAGTTTTGCTGCAACAGGTCTTGGGGTACGCACTGGCCAAGTCTGTATAAAATGAAATTAGATGATACTACAATGATCATCAATCCAAAGTGCAAAAGGGAGACCGGTCCCAAACAATTGAAGACAAAATATAAACCTGAAGCATAGTGAACTGTTTCGTAACACCTTGAAACTCCATTTCAAGTACTGTATCCTACATATGTTGAACATGAAAAATGCATGAGATTATACTGATAGAACACACTTGAAGGACTAAAGATAACAACAGACCTTGAGATTATATTGGCCTGCTGGAGCAATGTAAGTAATTTTTCCCATGGAGCCAGGTGGAAGAGCAACATGATGCTTCATTAATGTGTTCTCAAAGACAGTCTAACAGCACACAATGCAAATCAGAATCTCAGAAGAATTGATCAAAATATAGGAATTTACACAACATCATTCTTAACGGGATACATCACAAAAGACAAAAGTCAAAAGTCAAATATAGATCAGTTTCTGAATACTTACTGCATAGAGATCACCGCCAGTTAGAATATCTCCAACATCTGTGACATAATGATGACAAGATCAAACATGAATTGATAGCATAAAGTAGCAAAAATCAACACTGAGCAAGGATTGTAAACCGTATAAAAGAGTAACAACACTTCAATCTCATGGCCAGTTAATCACCTAGCTTCCTCGGCTCAAACTCCCACAGAATATCTTTGTCTAGAGCTGGAACTGAAACTCCACGTGGGATGTAGACATCACCAGATTTTACAGCAATAGTTTTGAGAGGTCGCTGTAAGTAGGAAGGGAAACAATATTAAGAAAACATTCAGTATGGTGAAGGATATAGTATTCTCGAAAGAGCAGCTGGGCAGATTGTCAAGAGGTTTCAGATCTGTAATAACCAAGATAACTTGTGCGATACAGTACATGTATATTGTGACGAGGAAGGTTGACTCAACTTAGCTAGAAAGGAATAGGTCCAAAGATCTTTGCTACCACATATGAATTGGAATTTTCAAAAACAATCTTAGACAATTACTAAACCAAGTATAGAAAACACATATGACAGTTTAATATTCTAACAAACCTGAATCCCATCAAATATGTTACCCAAAATTCCAGGTCCTAGCTCTACTGAAAGAGGCTGTACAAAAAGCACCAAATCATTAATCAGATCAGAATTGATTTCCTGCAAAATTTATGACAGAAATAAGCAGAATATACCTTGCGTGTCCGCAAAACAGGGTCATTAACCATCAAACCAGCAGTTTCCTCATAAACTGACAATAGAAATGTGAAAAGGTATGAACTTTGTATTCGTGGTGAACAATGAAATCATGAGCATATACATGATAATACATATTCGAAAGCTTACAGAAATCAAATAAGTCATTCATTGAAACAAGGAAAAGATGAACAAAGAGGTCCATGACAAGATTTGATGGATTTGTACCTTGGATGGTGGCTGAATCGCCCTCCAAACGAATAATCTCACCGATGAGATTGTCATTGCCAACACGGACCAGTTCATACATCGCTGCACCTCCCATTCCATCGGCCACAACAACTGGTCCAGAAACCTGAAAATTTACAGTGGAAAATAATAACACAAAATAATTCTAGCACATGGGGTGACTCAATCCTCTAGAGAACTACTTGCATATTTATCTAGAATCCCTGCCTCATTCAGAATAGCTGCTGAAAGTTGTTTTCTCAGAGAAAAACTGATATGGAAGCATAAGCAAATAAAGAGATAAAAAATTTCCAATATTTTTTTTCAAGTACCATAGAGCCACAATTTCTATTATCAATCAAGTCTGTCATATTGCAAACTCGGGATTACAGACTATAGACACGCCTCTTACGAGATGCTGAAGCTAATAATTGCATCAGGGACGCAGTTCACAAGTTTAAAGAAGAGACATGGATGGAAACACCAAACGCAAGCTTAGTGCTCTAGTTAAAAAGGCTTCAACTTTATTCATGCTTTAGCAGTCCACATTGGCACAACACAATATGCAGAACCGATAAGATCGGGTGCCTGCTTGCATGCATCCCACAAAATTGTATGCAGACTACAAACGCGAGCTCTCAGGTATTTACTTCTCGTTAGCACAACAAAAGAGCATAAAGAAATGATTTCAACAGCTTCCAACTCTACGACTCGACATTCAAGTGACAGAATCGAAAACCCCAACAAACAATACGCCAATTTCCAAGCAACATAGTCGATCGCGCACAAAAAAGGAAACTAAGCCCATGAGATCGGCTTCCTAAACCAAAAGCCAAGACCGCACCTTTCGGACGTATCCGTACTCGCTCTCCTTCTCGGAGTCCTCGAACGTGGTCAGGCGATCGCCGTACGCCATCTCGGTCCGGCCAACGGTACAAGAGTTCCGGCGATCGGAGTCGGAGGCGATCCAGCCGCCGGCAATGCGAGGAATTGGAAGAAACGAGCGAATGGAAGAAGAAGAAACCTCGTCGACGACACGAAGAGGCGCATAAATTAACGTGACTCGCTTGTTGCCGCGTCGGGTATTAATTTTTGGGATCCACGTGGCGGCTCCGTATTGCTTGAGAGTTTGGTGTTCTTTTGTCTCCACTCGTTGGGCAGATCGAGGAGCTCGGACACGTAGATTTTGGACTTGCGCCGCCTTCCGAGTAAGTAATGGGCCGTCATAGTTTGCTATGTAACGGCCCACCCAAAAAAAAAATCTAAAAAAAATTCTTACCGCTCCACCTCAACTTTGATTGATATTTTTTTTTATTTTTATATAAAAGTGTTGTGTATCAAAATGTTTTCTAATCGCCTATATAAGGTCAATAAGTTTTTTAGAAAACAAAATCTTAATAAGTGATTTATATATGCTCGGTGCATAATTTTCAAACATAAAATAGTCTTAAAAAAATAAAATAATGAGAGAAATTTTCTATAAATTTAACTCATCTTTTATGCGATAAAATATTTCTGCAAATTTATTTCATGCTATCAAATAATTTGTCAAAATAAAAGAACTCTAAATGGGTGTGTGCTATAAGGTATATTATAAAATTAATAATATTTTTTTATCTTTTAAAAATAAAGATAAAATGAGTAAATATACTAATTGGATTTAATGATGGTGTACTCAGGTGTACACCATGTACCTTGTCCAACAAATCGTTGAATCTAAGATTTTCGGTTGAAAAAATAAATAAAAAATAATAATCTTAAATAAAATCTATCGTAGATTTCAAATTCAATGATTTGTTAAATAAGGTACATGGTGTATCTGGGTACATCATCATTAAATTCATACTAATTGGATTTATTGAAATAAGATGTTAAGATTTATTGAAAGAAAAAATAGAAAAAAAAAATGGGTCAAGATTTTTTTTATAGGGAAAAATAGTGAAGATTAAAAAAAGAAGAAACAAGTCCACTTTTTGGCCATTGGGTGAGATCGATCGAACGCACGAGAGCGATGCGGCCGCGTGACCGAAACGAACAGGAGGACGACGACCTCGAATCGGCGCCGCCGTCGGAGCCCTCTCCGGTGGCGCTCCGACCGTCGGCCCGTGCCGGCGGTCTCAGCAGCATGGTTGTCCGTCCTTCCCCGGCTGCGTCCGAAGACGGAGGTGGTGGAGAGTCGGAGCCATCCGATGACGCTGAACGGAGCAATCACCGCGACGACTCGCCGGGCCATGCCCAATACCGGCGCTGGAACAGGACACAGTCACCTCGGCGTCGGGGGGGCTCCTCGTTTGATTACCGTCGCCAACGCCGCGACCCGCCTCCGCCCCTCCGTCACGGCGGATCTCCGCCCGATGAACGGCGTCCCGGAGGCTCTCATCGATTCCAGCACCGGTACCAAAGATTCCACGAGGGTTCAGGTCTGCATCTCTCCTCTCTGTTCCCCTCGTGAAACCCTAGAATTACGCACGCTGTGGCTAGTTTTGTTATCTATCGATTAATACACATGTAAATTTCTTTAGGATTTTATTTAATCACGGCTGCTGTTGATTTCCCGTTTCTGTAAAAACTGTGATTTGAATCATGGCGACAAGATATGTGATTTTTAAGTAGTATTTGCTGGGAGTTACTAATTATTCTGGGTGTCAAAATAATGTTCTTTAACTATCAGATTCATGTCTCTTTATCTAAGTTTTATCTATTGGATGTTATACCTTACTGTGCTTTCCCTATTTGTAGCTCTACTATGTTCTTGTAGACTATGTTATTCATTGTACAGTTCTGTTCTCAGGTTTATGCATGCAAATACTTTTTATATCAGGTAGATGTTTTTAAATATAGTTGTGGTTATGGATCATCCTCATCACTAATGTGTTGACTTGTATATTTAGTGATGGCGAAACCCTTCTAAACTCCAACAGTTTCCATATTGAGTACAATTTGCTCTTCTGCTGTAACAGTTCTCAGTTTCGCTGGCTTGGTTGCATGACCATTGATATTGGAGAACGCCTTATAGCATGGAATATGGATCTTTCATGTATTAATTTGTTATGTTGGAAAGTGTTTTACAAATGGAACGAGTGAGTAAAGTATGCATACATTGGCTGACATGACAGAACTTGGATGGTTAGCATTTGATTGTTGTTGTTTTAGAGCGAATACACTGGAGGCATCATTGCAGTGCACGGGTCTAGTATCTGTTTTCAGTGTATGATTAAGCCGTCGGATTATGTGTGGAAGATATTACTTGGAATGTTGGATACACTGTTGAGATAATACATAAATGTCGCATACGTGCAAACCTGGATGTTGGCCTGACTAGTGTCACAGACCAAAAGTTTCCTTTTTAGTTGTCATGTAAGAATCACAGAGAAAGTTATAATGGCTGGTTATCCTATTCCGAAGCTTTTATAAAACTTTCTGTGATACAGATGGTTACTACCTCTCAGAAAACATCTGATGATATCCTTCCAAAAAAAAAAAACATCTGATGATTACTATGATTTTCTTGTTTCACTGAAAACTATTACTACTTGCTAGTTTTGCTATGTAATCCAAATTTTGGATGTGGGTATATGTTTCATTGGTTGAAACTGCCAAAATCCGAAGGACTGCCTGCAATGCTGAAAACATAATATTTCCAAAGGACATGTTTTTGGGTTTCGCAGATCCTTACTTACCTGTTATGTTGAGTAGGACAAACACTATGGACTTGGTTACTAATAGTGATGTAATTTGCAATATTGTCGCTGTTCTGAAGAGTTGATGGATATCTAAAGAATTTTGCGGATTTCTTATTAATGCACAATGAGTTATTGAATATTACTTCATGGTGGAAAAGAGCTGGACAAAGTTTCAAGTGATTACAAAAGAAATTCTTGGAAAGGATTGAGGCCATGAGCTCACTGTTGGTGATCAGTTCTTCCGTGGTAATATAGTTGGTGTTTTTTTTCTATGTGAGGCATTTTAGGCCGAGAAAGTGAAAAGAAGAAAGCTTCTGCTAAGATATCCAGATATTCTTTTTAAAAGGAAGATCTTCAGGTATTCTGAAGCGCTCAACCTGGTGTAACAATAGATATTTACACTGCATGTGATGGATCCAATTGTTCTCAATCTTCTAAGAGCTTTGATGCATAAACAGTTGGCAGTTAGTAATATGTTGTCAGTAATACTTTTGATTACTCTAAAGATATTATAATGACACTTCAAACTAGCTTTACAAAGATTTAGGCCATTGGTTTTCGAGGCATTCTTTTCTCATTTGGAATTGATGGGATATAACTTGGCTCTGCTAAGTTTGCTGTTTATTAGGAGGGAGATAAATCTAATCCAAGCATATTTAGATTTGGTGATAGTACATTTGAGCACTGATTTGCTACAGTTTGAGCAAGGAGATGTCCGTAAATATGAGTTACCAAAATTAATCACCGGTTTCAGGTTTATTGATTTTGATTGGTTGATCAAGCTGGTTTCTCTTGTATCTCTTAGTTTAGCAACATATTACTGCAGGTGAGTGCTTTGTGGCATTGCTCAATCATATGCCTTAAATTGTTCTAGTTGGCAACTTAAGCCTAGTAGCCCTGGAGATTCTCTGGCTTGTGATGTCTGAAGCGAGACAGAATATAATCATATGTTTGAGGATTATATTTAACATCAAAATCTTGAATGAGAAACTGGTCTAGTACTGTTTTGGTTTTTGCCTTCTTCATATATTTTGATCTCTGTGTTCAACTTGATTATGGTTAGTGTTGGACATTGAGTAGTTTCTCAGAGACATCTTGCTCTCGTGATCTGCCTCGTTATTCACAGAGGAGCATTTGCTGTACAGGTTGTTTTGTGAAGATGTGCATACTGAAAGAAAATTGGTATTGATTGACTGTGCAATTATTATCTCGCTAACTTTCGTCTTTCTTCAGGATTTTCCCTCCGTACAGGTTCTGCATCACCAGGGCGACAGAAGCCAGACACTCTTCGTCATGAACCAGATTTTGACGATTTTGTCAGACCACACTTTGGTCATGGTTTTAGAGGCAGCATAGATGGAAGGTTTCAAGATGTTTCGCCTAATCATAGGCATGGAAGGGGTGGAAGGTCATCAGGTAGAGGCTATGGTGTATCAGGACGGGGTACACATCATGGAGAATATATCCACAGAAATGATCCAAACTTATCTCCAAGGGAAGGTGACTGGATCTGCCAGAAACCCTCGTAAGTCATTCTCTTATATACCCTGTAAAGGTATATGTTTGAAAGGATTGACAGCTTATTTCTTTCGTCTTTTCTTTTCTTCTTCCCTGGGGTGGGTGGGTGTTGGGGTTTGAATTCGTATACTTTTGTATTTCAGATGTGGAAACCTCAATTTTGCACGACGAACTCACTGTAACAACTGTAACATGTATCGCTATGGGTCTGACCAGGATGGGCCTGCTCGGAGTCCTCAAAGGGGATATTTTGTTTCACCACCTGCTCGTGGATCACCATCAAGGACTTTTGGTCCCCCTATTGATCATGGTCCTCCAAGGAACAGATACAAATCCCCTCGTGGTTGGGAGCTTGATAATCACAGAGACTTTCAGCCTCACTCACCTTCTCAAGGGCATGTAGGAAGGTTCAGTGATCGGATGCGCAGGAATTTCCACGACGAGCCAGAGTACAGGGCGCAAGACAAATCTGGGTGGTCAGAGTTACAATGGGATGGCAGGGATAGTGCACGACATAGATTTGTTTCAGAAAGAACTTATGATCGACGAACTACGCCATCGCCAGGTAGACAATGGATACCCCGGCAGCGGAGTCGCTCTCCACTTGGGGAAAGACCATTCAAGCACTCATATATCGGTCGAGGCCGAGGTGATCGATCATTTAATTCATATATGGATCATGGTAGAGGTGATGATTCAACCATAGGTCGCGGCAGAGGTTATCAGCGACGTGATTCCTTTACTGGCCGTGGTCGTGGTCGTGGTGACAGACGGGGCCAGGGGCCATGGTGAAGTGGATACGTACCAAAAGCTGGAGCTCACCCGGTTCCTAAGAATCAAATATCCTTTGTATCAGTCCCTTAAGGATTTGAGTTATATATTGGTCAGTGTTAAGAATGAATTTCTTTCTAGACTTCCATGCAAGAAGGTTAAACAAAAGAGCTTTCATGTGCCTATTTAATATGATTCAATATCTCGGTTTTATTTCGATTTATATATTTTCAGTGTCATGGTAATTATTGGAAATGATTCTTGAAGTATTTGTGTTTGCCAAGTTTCTTTAGAAAAAAATGAGTTTTGTGTTAACCACACAAAGAAAAAAAAGTTTGTTTGACTGTGAACTTAGCATATTTATAGTGATTGAGGCAATTTTCCCAGATGATTCATCATTGTTTCTGTTTGTCTCCATAAAAACATCTTAAAATAACTCTATTTTTTCTGATTATGCATCTCCTTTAATAAATCTTCTTTATTGGAATTGTGAGTACCGTCATGAATCTGCAATTTCTTGATTGGTGCAACATGAATTTCTGATAGCTGTGTTTTTCTTTTCTAATTGTAATCTGAAAAATATATAATAAGAGAAAAAAATACAAGCGTGCCCCCGCAATATATTCGATCATAGATTTGTACAATCTTTTTGTGCAAATTAATTCAAATGTTATGTATTAATTTATTACATGAGTATTACAATTAATGTAGGAGATTAATTTTATTGAAGATGAAGATTAATAAAGATACATTTATTTTGTTGTAATATTTTAAAAAACTTTAATGTTTTCTTTTTCACTACATGTATGATACCATGAATGCTAACATATTGTTATAATACCGGAAGCCTTGGGCTCTCCCAAATCTTTTATATATTAAGTAATTTTGTACATTAACAAATCAATAAAAAAATAAAAAATATAATATAAATATATAAGTTGGTCTCCATTAAATTTGGAGTTGGCTTTGTCTTTGTACAACGACATCCTCGACACAATAATTTCATGAGCCCTCCATAGAGACAAATGCTAGAGATCCCCGACACATGGTTAATGAAACTGCCCTAAATGGTGGATTAATTCATAAGGATGACATATAAAAATTATATATATATATATATATATATATATTATTTTAATATTGAAATTTGTGTATGAATATGCCTCATATATAGAAATATTAGCGTGCATACAAAAATTGTGTATGCACCGTGCATACACACGTTCTGGACCTTTGGATCAGTATCATTTTAATCCAATGATGCAGATTATCTATGTTTTGGGCCATCAGATTGAAAGTGATACTAATCCAAAGGCCCATAGTGTGTGCATGCACCGTGCATACATAATTTGTGTATGCACGCTAATATGCCTCATATATAGAAATATTAGCGTGCATACAAAAATTGTGTATACACCGTGCATACACACGTTCTGGACCTTTGGATCAGTATCATTTTAATCCAATGATGCAGATTATCTGTGTTTTGGACCATCAGATTGAAAGTGATATTAATCCAAAGGCCCATAGTGTGTGCATGCACCGTGCATACA
>LTAE01005497.1:0-28328 GCA_001647135.1 Pontederia paniculata
TATATATATATATATATATATATATACTCCTTTAATGTTGATCGACTGCTTCATATACTTAGGACGACCACTGCACACATGTAGTTCTTTTGATATATCTTCCGTGTGCACAGGTCGTCCATTCCTTTAGCTCAGGTCGACCTATCAACTCTGAAGTTGAACACATCCTGTTACAGAAATCAGCTCAACAAGTTCATCAGTATAGACTAAGTTCTCTTACAAATTTGTGATCATCAAAATACTCTCGGGATCCTAGATTCAATACAAATCGTATCGATAATGCATTCAATTTGATACGGGTCACATTCTTTAGTACAATTAAACCAAAATCGTGTCGGATTGGTGCTCCTATATTTGCATTTTCACCATTTTTCATTGATCCTCGTGACCTACTAAAGAAATTCAAATGTGTGTAGATATCTAGAGAATAATCAAGATAAATATATAAATCTTCTGAATTTGAGTTCCAAAAGAGGTGTAAATAAACTTGTTAATGCACCTATAACCAAGCCGCATGAAGATGAATCCACTGCCACCATAGATTTGAAGCAGAAGGAAGACACATCAAGACGCAAGAGAAAATTTTGGGGTTTCGTTTGGAGATAAATTTTGATACATTTTCCACGAAACTTTAGACATTGATTCTTTGCATTCTTCTCATCAATCTATGATATTCTATTAAGACCATTCTTACACCTATCCTATTATTTTTGAGATAATATTATGTGGTATCCAAGATTAATTCTTGAAGTTATCATTACTATATTACTTTCCCTAGATGAAAGAAGAAACTTTGTATCCTACTACTAGAGCAGAGGCAATATCCTCTAGTGGTGATCTCGCATCTTGCCATGACTCTAGCGGCGATACCTCTAGCAAAGGTATGATTCTTTGACGATACTCATGTTGTCCCTCTTTCTCTTCATTGATCTAGTGCGTTAACACTTGACATTCACTTCACATCGTGATCGACCAACCATTTCCGACATAACATATATTTTTGTGTGTGATAAATTAAATTACACGTTAAAATTTACATTTAAAATTAGCAAAACAAATGTTATAAAGTAATAAATGAATTCATTATCAAGCTATGTTGTTAGAGATATCATACATAGATGAAGATACATAAAATTTAATGTCCTTTGCCTTTAAGTATGTTATGTCCTTAGGGAATAGTGAGATTTTATTCAAAATTGGAGAATTATGATCCCCTGTAAGAAATGTCCTCTTAGACCTTCTAGACCCTTCCTCATGCCCATTGGTAAAAGCCGCCTTAGATGGGGATATGAAATGTCCACTAAAATTATATCTTACTCTTATTTATATCATCTCAAATTCTGGACCGCTTATGCCAATTTGAAAAATCTCAAAATTCCATATAAAATAAGAGATAAATAAAATCATAGTACATGAAAATAAGATTCGAATCAGATAGGACGACAAAATCTAATCCAAATCAAACTCTAAATTTAAAACTATAAAATTTTAATATGAATTCTAATCAAACTAAAAAATATAATGTTTTCTATATCTAATTCTAAACTTTCAAGTCCCAAACTTGTCCAGAATTATCAAACAAATCCTTCCATCAGTTCCCTATGAATTTCCATTAAATTAATTATTTATTACATTCTTTGTAAGTAAGTTTCAAGTGTTTTTCTAATATTGAAAAAAAAACTTTTTAAAGATATAAATATCTTAGTTTAATATATTTTAATTTTCTAAAGATAATATTAAAATATATTAAATTTATATTATTTTAAATAAAAAAATGTTCGGATCAATCAGTTGGTTTGATTGATCGGGCTTAAAACATCGAAACATGTTTTTGACCGGCTAATAATAAATTTGTGTTCGAATTAGTTCAAATCTGACAAAAGCATGGGTCTTGAACCATTTAATTGATATGAATTATGGGGTCGACAAGATCTGTGGGCAATAAATACTGATCAAACAAAATCTTTCTCTGTCACCTAACCAGAAAGACCGTGCTCTGCATGTCGATAGATCGTTCGGCTGGCGGCCGTAAGAGAAATATCGTAATTCGTTATTATCAAATTTTTGAGGGATATGATTTAGTTAGGATTCTTGGTACAACAATGATCTTAATGATATAATCTGTGTTGAATTTGACATTTCATACTTCCAAGATTGCTGGGAAGTCGAAAAAATAGTCGTGTCATGTTTTTACCTGCCAATTGTTCTGCAAATTAGTGATGAAGATTTCATTTCGTTTCATTTCCTCATCCATTGTTGTGATTGCAACAGTGACCAGGGGTCCTACTCTTGCATATTATTTATCTCTAAAGAAATGATAAGATCTGATGTTTAATACTCATACCACATTTTTTTCCTGCTCTTATTACTATAATTTTTTAAACTTCGTCTCGATTAATAATATGCATTATTTCATATCACATAGCTATTAGAATAAACATACATAAACCATATAATATAAAGCGGAAGCAAATAAAATAGGATGAGCATTTAAGCCTTTAGCCATAGCCTAAAGGCATAATGTGTTAATAGCAAAGATTTTCTAATTCATAGGCCACACAATGTGATGGAAACTTGTGAGTGTTGGCTTGAACTAGGGACCTTGCCCTTTAGGGGTATTTATAGGCTTCCTCCCATCAAGGAAGTTACTTATGTAGTTAGTATAATCATTCATTTAGAAGTTATAAGAACTACTTAATATCACATAAATAGTTTAATTAATATAATAAATTCTGACCATATAAATTTAAATATTAAATATATATTAAATTCCAACATTCTCCCACTTGGTCAGACCATTTATTATAATTAATTTTATATACTACTGATATATACTTTACACAAAAGAAAATAAATTATATGAATCATGGCGGTATGTCCTTTATCGAATAAGTAGTACCTTCCATGTATTACAATATAATTTTAATTTCTTGTCAAAGTCCCAAATGTGATAATTAATATTCTATATGAATAAGCCAAATGCTTATTCTAGGTCCTCCAATAAAATGTGTCATTCTCATAATGTATGCATACCAAATAAAAGAGAAACACACAATAATAAGAATTTCATTAAACATGTTGTAATACAACACCTTAAGTCATAAGTGACATAATTGAACATCTCATATGAGTTATGATTCTTTAATTATAATGACATGTCTTTCTATAAAGAATCTGCGAGATATGTTCCATAGATACATTCTATATACGAACACTTACATTTGATGTGTTCCTTTAATTACTAAGCACTTTTATGTCGACAACACGTTATTTCGACTCTTAAATTTATATACTTAGCAAACACGGTATTCTTAAATTGTCACATCCTTAATGATTAAGGATAAACTCACTATCCCAAAATCGAATGATAAAATTCTTCAATAAAATACGATGTCACCTTAAAATAAAACATAACAAGTATAAAAATATTTTATAAAAAATTATTTCCTCTCTATATCATTTGTTTCTGAAACTCACCTTTCTTAATAAGTATCACAGGTAGTGAACAACTATTTTTTTTTTTCCATGAAAATTGTTCACTTCATGTAATAACTAACATATCAATGAAAGTGAAAATATCATCAATTTAAAAATGATGATTTTACTCCCACTAACTTCATGATATATAAGGTGATTAATAATACAAAATCAAATGAACAAATCACAATATAAATAGGAAAATATGTGCATTTTCTTTATATTTTACAAAAATTGTAAAATCATGCACATAGTATATGATACATTTCTAATTGAATTGAATCAACAACCTACATAGGCACATCAAATTTCCATACACATAAGATATGTTGCCAATGCAATTCATATCAAAATACGAATCTATGTGTCATTAAAATCTACCTGTGGGCAAAGATTTTAACACACAATTATTCCATATCAAATTATATACATGAAATTATGTGTCATTAAAATTTACCTGTGGGCAAAAACTTTAATACATCATAATTTCACGTTTTAACTTTCATGATGGAAGAAATAAACAATAATAATCTTCCACCCTAACTAAATATAAAAGCATAACTTTTATGATGGAGGAAATAAATAATAGTAATCTTCCACCCTAATTAAATATAAAAGCACAATTAACATCCCTGTGGGGTAAAGTTAATGTATCTTTTATGTTTAATTAAAATTTTGATGTCATAAGATACAAATGACATAACTCTTAACTTTTTATGATGGAAAAATAAACAATAGTAATCTTCCATCCTAATTAAATATAAAGGCACAATTAACTTTGCTGAAGGATAAAGCTAAGTATCTTTTATATTTAATTAAAATTTGATGTCATACTCTAAATGTGATTTATATAATCATATAATTAAAGATGTTGTGGCTACTCTTTAATTATTCAAATATATCAAATCACATAACATCATAATGAAATATGTTAAAACATACAAATCTTATACATCACATAAATTAATAATTAATTTATGATGTAAATAATGTTTTAACTTAGATTAAAATAATATTTGCTATTTGGGAAAAAAATCATAATGACTATCAAATAGTCAAGCCAAATAATTATAGAATTAAATTCAATTATTTTGGCATCAGAAAATTATTTATTACATATAAGCCCAAAAACAAAATTCATAATCGTTAAAAAAAAATTCTCAACCAACTCAATCATAGCTTATAGAAAAATTATAATAAGCCACTATCATAAGGTACTAAAATACCTCTTAAAGTAAATTAAAAATATACGTGTTAAGTTTGCTATACATTAATGCATGAACTTAACATTTTCGTATTATTTTAAAACCAAAATTCTGCCTTATCAAAAAGTATAATAATTCATACATTTAATATGAGCAAAATAATATGGTTATGAAAAAATAATGTGCAAAGTCATAACATAATCTTTCTTCCCATAATCAATATTTTACGGGATCAAGAAAGTAATGATTATCAAATGAACAATGCGTAGTCTCAAAAATATTTTCCAAAGCAAAAACTTTGCATCCTCAAGCAAATATGACAAATTCATATTTTAATAAATGCAAAATAATATGCTTATAAAAAAATATTATTTCAGATCATATATTAAAATACGATAACCAATATGAGACTAATAACAAATAGTTCACATTAATCACATAATCCAACAAAAGTGACGAAAAATTATCATAAATGACCAATAACAAATAATAGTCATAAGTATGATAACTAAATAATTTAGGGATGACATCTTATAAAAGCAAAAAATTTGCAAAATCATATAAGTATGATAAAATTCATACTTTTGATAAATGCAAAAAAATGTGCTTCTAAAAAGATGAACATTTAATCCCACACAACTTGACAATATATGGATAATATCTTCAAAAAGTAATAATTTTGCAAAATCATAAACTATGATAAATTCATAATTTTGATAAGTGCAAAAGAATATACTTCTAAGAAGATTAAAAAAAATCCATAATATAAATGTCAACTATGCACTACATGTGCATAAATAAAACATTAATAAGTGAAATATGGCTAGGCAAAGGTATACAAGCTCTGATACCACATGTTAGAATAAACATACATAAACCATATAATATAAAGCGGAAGCAAATAAAATAGGATGAGCATTTAAGCCTTTAGCCATAGCCTAAACACATAATGTGTTAATAGCAAAGATCTTCTAATTCATAGGTCACACAATGTGATGGAAACTTGTGAGTGTTGGCTTGAACTAGGGACCTTGCCCTTTAGGAATATTTATAGGCTTCCTCCCATCAAGGAAGTTACTTATGTAATTAGTATAACCATTCATTTAGAAGTTATAAGAACTACTTAATATCACATAAATAGTTTAATTAATATAATAAATTCTGACCATATAAATTTAAATATTAAATATATATTAAATTCCAACAATAGCTACTACAAAAAAATTATAATTAAGAATCTTCTTAAATAAGAAAAAAAAATTAACTGTTTACCAATCTATCCACGTCACTCCCAACAATTTTGTTTCAAATGTCACTAATCTCACTTCAATCTTTTTTAAAAGATCATCTTACCCTTATCCATATTTCCTAACCTTGTTCTATCTCTGCCGCATTGCCCTTTAATCCTTTTTCTTTGTTTGATTATCTCGGAAACTTGGAGTTTAACAAAGATACCAACATAAAATGAACAAACATTCTTTTTTAGATTTTGCATTTTCTTTTCACATGAAGGATGACCAAAATTCTTAAACCTAATAATTTTCTGAATCCCATTTCTTTCTCAGCTTAGCTTCTGTTCTCATAATTTTTGGAGGATGAGGGAAAAAAAGAACAACCTGAGGCAGTATAGTAAAGGAGAGAGGGAAAACAAAAAAAAAGTGTTCGAATAGAATCAAAACAAGAATAAAGAGAACGAAAAGAAGAGTAAACTCATCTAAAATAATTTTACGGAGTGATATTAGTATTTTTAAAAATGACAATGAAACAATCGTTCCTAAATAGGTGAGGATGTTTCAAATACTATGCATCCAATTTTATCACCATTTTTTGTAACAAAGAAAGAAAGGCTTCTTCTTAATAGAGGAATTTGGGATGTCTTGATCATCGATTTAGCTAATCAAAGATCGAGCCATGCATATTGATCATTGATTTCTTGATTAGAGAGAGAACGTATACACATCAATCTCATATGGGCCGAGGCTGTCTTTCTGCAGTATCACAGGTTCAGAGAAATCCTCCAACATCAATGTGTGTGTGGCCTCAGAACTTGCTTTTGCATTGAAGGTAGTTGAGGTAAAATTGAGTGTCGGCAATTTAAGCACCGTACCCCAGAATTAAACTTCCGGAACTAGCATTCTTAACTACTTGGGCCTGTGTGTTTTGTCAAGAAAAAATTCAACAATCTTAAAAATTCAAATCAATAAAAAAAATATCTTTATATTTATATTTTTACACTCTTTTTTACGCGTGAGTCGTCGATAATTTTGGTCGAACCCAAAATTCAACACGTGAATATTTAAGAAAAAAATTAATTTTTCAAATGAATAATATTAAAATTTGAACTTAATATTTCTGATTCTGATATTATGTTAAATTTGATATGCTACTAATAAATCCTAAAAACTTAAGTCAATAAAATATTCAACAATTTTATATTTATATTTTTAATATGGTGATTGATGATTGTACTGTTCTCAGCCATATTTCTTCATTCAATCCTTCCAACCTTTCATGTTAACTCTGAGCTGCGCATAGCATGGCTATGTGTCTGCTTTGTGTTCATTCAAAAAGGATTAAGATGTCGGTAGCTTCTGCATCTGCAACAACTCCCATAAGTGTAAAATTAATGCAACAACTCTCGTCTCCAACAACTTTCATAAATCGCTAATGAGCTGTCCAATATTCATTCAGCTGTGCCGGAACGGGGACCTGCCATGAACAAAGAAAAAACAACAAATTCTTCTCTGTTTAGATTCACTTTATCCACGACACCACTATTAGCATTAATTAAATTTAAAATTTGAAAATGTAAAAGTAAATTTAATAATTTCAAAAACTAAATCCGAGATTATTAATTCTCTTTAATCTTTGAATACAATTTCGTTAATCATTCTTCACAAAAGAGAAAAATAGGATCCCTTTATTAATTCCAGTTGGAGCCACAATAGTGCAACCAATTCTAAGGAGAGAAGCATCAGGGAATTGAATGGATCAGGAACAAAAGTTAAGAAGATTTAAAATATTTAAAAATAAATTTTAAAAATTGAAAGGGATCAAAAATTGAATCTTAAATATATTAGTCAAAATCATTTAATCAATAAACTACTTAAATAGCTATACTATTTTATTAATATTTATCTTTTATATATATATATATATATATATATATTATATCGAAAAGTCTAGAACTTAAAATGCATGATAGGAGATTAAACGTCCCAAATTAATTTGTATATGAAGTCAAAAGATCGGATCACGAAATCTTTATTTGAACGAAAACAGTAAACATGCATGTACAGTTGAGATCACTAATATTATAGCACTTTCAGCGCATCGCTGGTCCTCACACTTCTATTTTCTTCACTATCTTTTCACGTGAGATTTAATTAAATGTAAAATGAAAATTAAATTTATATTCATCACATTTAGTATCAATATCAGATAAATAATACTTTTTTAATAGCACCTTCGAAACTGAGAATTGGCCCATCTTACTATAGTATAGTATAGTAAAGTATATATATATATATATATATATATATATAATTTAATGCAGTTATTAAGTACTTATGCTTAATAAGAATATTGAGTATATCTCAAGATAAATCATTAAATTAATAAAAAAATATGCTCAAGATCATTTATCATTGAGAATTAGGTGATTAAGATGTGCTCAACTTCTCTACTAAATATTAAATGCTTAGTAAATATTATAAATAAATAAATAAATAAATAAATAAATATATATATATATATATATTTATTTATTTATATATATATTCTCTCTTTGTTATATGAAAAATCATATGACAATTGACCCCCTCTGTTGATCCTCATTCTGATTTTCATATATTGTAGGAACTAGAAAGTATAAGTTTCCGTATGTCATCATGTCTGGTAAACTTTTCCTAGTCTCTGTCGTATTCTTTTCCTCTTCAAAGACTTGTGATATCTGATCACACCAGTAAATAATGGAGAGGCCAGTCGTTCTTTCCGATCCTTTATTAGATGACCTTAGATCGTTCCTTCGTAGATTACTGGTAATTTTTTTAAATTACTGAGAATCTGAACTTAAAATTACTTGGATTCATTATATTACCATATTTATTTATTTTAATTTGTAGACAATTTAGATTGCTTAAGAATGCGAATTTTTTATGAAGTGATAATCCACATTATTTAAAAAGAGAATGTCTATCCAGATTACCACCCAAATGATAATCTTATTTATTTTAATTTTTATATTCGTCCTTTTAAATCTTTTATAAATTAAACATAACACAATAATAAATTATCATATAATATAACAACAATACAAATAATAATAATAATATTATTATTATTATTATAGATTAATGACCATAATAAATATTATTTAAATAATATTATATTATTATGATCATATTATGAATTAAAATACAATACTAATTATTATTTATCAGTATTATTAATTAGACTAATATTTTTATAAATTATTATTATTAATTATAAAAATATTTTATTATTATTTTAATTTGAAGGGTATTAATTACTTAAATACATTAATTTGCGAGTTTATAATTTAAGTTGATAAATTTTAATTCAGTAATACAAAATTTTTAATTTAGTAATATTTATAAAAGATATTTTAGTAAAATGATGTATATTATTTAGTAATCATTTATATAAGTAAATATGATAATATGAATTATTACTTAGATTACTTATATATAGTAAATATGGTAATGCATATTACTGATAATTTAATAGGTGATAATCTTTCTGTTAGGTAATATAGATTATCAGATAATATTAAGAGGTAATGCAGTAAACTGCCTCCTAAGAGAAGTAGTTGAGGAGGTGGGCATGGCCAATATTTTACATGCACCCACTCCAATGACGCCAAATCATGCAAAATGTTAAATAATATTTTAACATACTATAATTAAATAATATTTCAGTATATTTATTTTTAAGTAAAATTTTAATCCTTTAAAAATTTATCCTAAAAATTCTCTTAATATTCACATAAAATAACTCTTATAAATTGATAAAAGTATAAAAAAAATTAGAAGAATTTTTAGAAAGATATAGAAGCACTATTCTTTATAATACTGCTTGAGAACAATGGATGCAGTACTTTGATTTGGCACAAAACAATCAATTTAACAATGGGTTTGAGATGAATCCATAATCAACTTCTTTTCGTATAAGTTCGTCTCCAATTTAAATTTGTATGTTCATAAATTAAGTATTTTATAATTATTTAGAATTTTATTCCTTATGGTGAAGAGTATGAGATAGAGATTGATTTTTCTTTTGTTGTTATCATAACTTTTGTAATTTTATCTCGATTAGTCTCGTTCCAAAGTTATTTTGTGATTTTTTTGCACGTACATGGATTCGGTGATGTCCACTCAAAATGAAAACAAAACAATTAAATTAACTTTAAGCCTCAGCCGCTATAAAACGGATGAGGTGCATGTTCCATTTCATTACTCTCCCGTCACCTTCTCTATCCACACACATCTCCGCCAACACTCCAACTTCAGCAGACGAGCTCAGCCAAACTGCCGGTGACTCGATCGGTTGGCGCAGCAGAAGGCGGCAGCGGCTGCTGTGGCAGTCCGATGATTCACATGTCGAGGCCGGGATGACGCTGCAGCCGGAGGTACCGAAACATTCTCTCTCTCCAGCATGTCAAGGAAGACACAGGCCTCCGACGAGCACTGGAAGCAGCTCATCTGGCTACTGGATCATCTTCGGCAAACGGTGGTGGTACGCCGCGCGTGTTACATCTGCTGGGCCAACCTTCACTGGCAGATAGCGTGGCTGCGCTCGTCTGGTTGCTCGTCCGAGAGCAACCAGATGGAAGATGGATGCATTCATGGGGGTACACCGTACACCGCTGCTAGCTCAAGTTGTTTTGAAATCAGATTTTCTAGATATATAGTGAATCAAATGTTCCAAACTGGAACAATGTTTTTTTTTTCTTCTGGGATTTCCGTACGGTATGATGTGCATTTTGGATCCAGGAGGAGTTAAGTCGAGATTGATTCATACTCTTCTCTGTCTGGTACGTGTCACATTTTTTCATGAAGCCATGAATGAAAATCATAGAATTATTACAAGAGAGTTGTGAAGAATCCCTATAAATGTATCCTTTATTAGATAATGGTGATGTCAATGATTAGGATTAGATGATTATTGCACTTAGACTCTGTTTGACACGTCTTTAAAATAACGTCTACAATAGTGTGTAGCATGTTGACCAAGTCAATACGTTATTTAAGATGTTTGATAAGCATAATTAATAATAGTGACAAACGATTGAAACTCAGCGTTTGATAGATCGACATCTAGAGTAGCGATAAATTTATAAAAAAATATTTTCAAATATACCTTTAGAATATTTTAATATTAATTAATATTTGTATGATACACTTATTATTTTATATTACATGATCACTTTATTATTTATTATTATTTTATTATTATTTTATTAACTTATAAATTATTTGGTTAGCTATTCATTTTATTATTATTTATTATTATTAAAATATTTTAAATAAAAATGTGTTATTAAATTTATGACACATATATTAATATAATTTATTAAATAATTATTTGTATCATTTTTAATCATTTTATATTTATTGATTTGTTCAAACGTAGTATTTGTCAAATACTTTTATTAAATTTAATAATTAACCCGCTACCACTATTCGCTAATCGCTATTCATTATTAATCACTAATATATATCAAACGGAGTCTTAAATAAAGGAAGCAATTGGATAAGATCCCCATAAGGTTACTATCTTCGTCTTCAGGAGGGCGTCGAAGGGTGAGTGTGTGGTGATAATGTATTCCATTTTCTTATGATTCAATCTCGACAACGAGTCAGCAAGAACCCTCATGATGTTCTTGCATGTGTTCGTGGAAAAAATCACCAATCATGCTTCTTTATCACTTTTGCATCATAGAGGTGCTCTGCTAAATTTTGGAATAATATATGCTATTATTATCCATAAATCTTCAATGGTTTGACAACCTTATTAATTTTTTTCGAACTTGTGATTTATGTGAGATAGTTTGGTTTGACTTAGTTATAAATTCTTCGAAAGGAGAAAGGGAGCCTACTTAGCAGTTTTGCTAAGTAAGCTCCTTAGCGATGATCCACACCGTCAGATTCGAATCTGACGGTATGAGATTAAATCTTTAAAAATTATTTTGAATTTTTATATTTGATCTCAGACCGTCAGATTCGAACACCGCTAAGAAGCCTACTTAGCAAAACTGTTAAGTAGGCTCCCCAACCTCAATTCGAAATATAAATGATTATAAATAAAAATTTTGTTATAATTTCTATTTACAATATCTATGTTTCTTTGGTTTGTATAGATATAAATAAAATTCTAAAAAATGAATTAGGTTATTTGTTTGAAATTAAAAATTTGATATAAGTATTTCATTAAAATTAAATATTATCATATAACAATAAATAAATAATTAAGTAAAATATAAGTGACATTTAAAATTATTTTTTTATTTGCTGATGTAAATGCACTTATATATAATTGCATGTCCAGCACAACATGTAAATGCAATTACTTGCTACCGTCATATTTAGATCAAACCAAACACGAAATTTTTGTTTGCGGTAATTAAAATTTCAATTACCACCAAATACATCAAACCAAATACACTCATGATCTTCTTGGAAGAATTTGTGCATCTCGATCGTAGGATCACAATCGTGGAACAAACTTGGCTTTTGTCATAACAAAATATATTATGAAATTACATAAACCATAAATATAATGTTATTTTCTAGTTTTTGAATATTTTTTTATGATTTTATTATTTTTTATGCATGTGTTGCAAAAAGAAAGGGAAAAAAAAATAAAATGACATTGTTCGGCGGGCACAAGGCTCGATAGAAGGGCAAACTTATGGCCCATGGACGGGGACAAGCCAAGGGCCCACACATACTATGGTAAGCGGCATAGAAGAAATTTTTCTTACGATATTAAAGAACTTTTAGAAAAAAAATTGACTATTTTAAATTTAAAAAATTAGGAAAAATGTATTTTCCCTTAATTTTTTGTGAATTTTAAAATAATTACAAGAAATTTTCTATTTAAATTTTAATTATACATGTTAAAAGTATAAGACTTCCCCATATTTTGTACAAAACTTTTGAAATTTTGGAATATGATATGCTAAGAACTTGCTTAAAAAAATCTTTATGAAATTAGATATACATGTCATATGTGAATATATTTATGAATAATATTGATTTACTTTTCTTTGTGAATATTAAATTAAACATGTATAGTCTCATGTTATTATACTTGAGATAAGTAAATTATTTTCTTTAAGAAATGCCATGAATGACAATTTATCAAAATTTTTACTATGTATTAAAATTCGAAATGTGCATATATTCTTTGTGAGTGATGAATTATTTTCTTGGTGAAGTTAAATATTTCATGAAAGCCTATAAATAAGTAACTAAACCAATTACAAAGTTATAGGCGATGTATATATAACTTGAAATGTAGGTAGTTCTTTTGTAGGACGAAGATATCTTGAGATCCATTAATATCACCATTAGCTAATGTCCTTTCGTCGAATAGTGCACACACAAAAACATGTCTAGAATGTTCGATACAGACTAACTTGGTACATTGTTGATGCAATCTCTAAAAATATGATTACTTTGTGACAATGATTACACAATTCTTTCTTCAATTTGATGCCACAGATGAAGGATGGTTCACATTTACTTAATTGTTATCCTTTGAGAAAGTGCTCCCACTATACCAATTCTTGATTGACATAGTTAAGTTGGAAATAATTCGATGTGTCACGTGTGATCGATTTGATAATTTTGAATTATATGTTGATCTAGAAGCCTATAGCATAAATATTTTGAATTGTGTGTTGATTCGAAAAATTACATGATGGATATATATTTTTTAAAATGTGTTGATTCAAAAAATTTATAAATAATATTGATGCATATATAATCTTAGTGAGACAACAATAGTTGAAATATTGGGAGAATAACAACCTTTTAATTTCACTATTTCATGGGTATTTTTACTTCATTATTCTAATTTTTGAAATAATGTCAAATATGCATAAAAATAATTACTTCTTATTTGAGCATGTTTTCAAAATGGCCTAAAAAAATAATTATAGTTGGCGTTTACAAATTAGACAAGTTGACCAGCGACAATAGTGATATATAGCGTCAAATTGTTCAATATCTCATGACAAAGAATTATGGTTTAGAAACAATCAAGCATATAATGACTAAGCCTAAACTTAGTACCACTAGATAAAAAAGATTTGGATCACTCACATTAAATTGATGAGAATGGTGATCAATCCTCTTATGGTGGAGTATCGAGCTTATAAGACAACTCACAACTTCTAGGTGGTAGTTCAAACTCAGTTTGGGCTCATATTAATATTCAAACATAGGGGTATAATTTGCCAAGTAGAATTAGACTTGAGTCAGTGCTTGGTTCCACTTAATTCTGTCAAACGACGAGGCAGAGAATAAAATTCGAGGCGTAACTAAAAAGCTGAAACTAGACATCACGTCATCTGGTTCCGGTGTGTCAGGTTCCACCATTTTGGTGGAAGTTGACACTCTCTAAAAGAGGGGGGGGGGGGGGGGCGCAGGGGGGGGGGGGGGGGGTCCCCTCTTCTTCTTTTTTTCTTTACGTGACCCTTTTCTTTTTTTTTTCTTCTCCCTCACACAAGTCTTTTTTTATTTGTTTTATCTTTTCCATCTCTCCTTTTTTATGTGACATTTTTTTATTTTTTTCTTATTTCTCACATTTTTTTCTTTCTCACCTTTTTCACAAATTAACTTACTTTTATTTTATTTGTCGCTCCTCTCTCCCGAAATGTTTTTATTTTCATTATCTTAATTTAATAAATTAATTAATTAACTCAATTATTTAATTATAAAAGCTAAATTAACTCCTTTTTATTACTTAAAATAATAATTTATTTTAATGAGTTAATTAAAATATTTAACTTAATATTTATTTTCTTATTTTTATGATAATATTATATTTGTTATTCAACTTAATCTTTATCTACTATAAAAAATTATATTTTATCTTTCTCGTATTCTATCCAAACACCCAACGAAACTAATCTATCAAATTAATTTTTTAATCTTCATCATTATATTTTAATTCATTCAAATACTAACTAATCTATCAAATCAACTATTCATCAAGAACTCAGAAGAATCTAAATTCTACTTGCCAAACTATACCAGGATGTTCATGATGAAATTTGACTTATACCAAAAATATTCCAATCACACTAAAGGAACATCTTTGGAAAATGTCAAACGTGATTGAGGAGCTAAAAAATGTTAGTACAATGTTCGATAATGAACAATTGTTTCAAACTCTAATTTGCTCTCTTCCTCTCAGCTAGGAACACATGTACTGCAGTTTCTTGCACAATGAAGGTGCCAAAATTTTTAACCAAGTTGTTCAGCACTTTAAAATGAAGGTTGAGAACTTTGAGTCAATCAACGCATCCAATGATTGCATAAACAAATGTATACGGGCACCAATCCCAAGTGCAAAATACAAAATAAGTTGCAGTTTAAGAAGAAGGGTAATCATGGTGCATAGCAGAAAGCTTAAGCCACCCACCCCGCAAACGTGGAAAGTGCGGTGGTAAAATTGATATGAGCAAAATGATACTACAATTGTAACAAGCTAGTCATTATGCTCGTGATTGCAGTGAGACAAAAAAAGTTTGTTTTGACCTTCAATTTTTTGCATTGTTTCTACTTGTGGTTTAATTATTGAAAATTGTCCTTCATGGATTAAAGATTTGGGAGTAATCGACCATGTAGCTCGGGAGCGTGGGACATTCGTGGAATTATTGAATAAGTGCAGGGAACAAGTGGATATATATTGGAAACTATAGAAGAGTTAAAGTGAAAAAAAAATTGGTGTGTACAAGTTGGATCATTGTAACGATAATGCCTTTTATCTTCATGATGTCCACTGCGCCTCATATTTTAAAATAAATTTAATTTCCATTTTTTCATTATTTAGTCTTAGTTATTTAATAAGTTTCCATTTATGTGATGAATAATTATTCATTTATGTGATGAATAATTAGAAAATGATTTCTATGTTTTGAATACTGCCCTTATTGCTAAGTTCAAGAATAAAGATGCCAATAATTAGCATGCACCGACTAGGCCAAATTGGACAAGAATGAATGAATAAACTAGTTAGAGAAGAGATCTTGGGCGTTCTCATTGGATTTGCAGCATTTTGAAGAATGTCTAGTTGGAAAGAAAACTAAAACATTATTTGATATATTAAACACATAAAATTTCACTTGCAAATAATCAATTTGTACATATGTGGTCTCATGATGTTCAATATATACATGATTTCTCTTATTTCATCATTTTTATTGATGATTATTCGTGTTATGGTTGTTATTTATGTTTTCTTACAAGTATGAACCATTGGATAGCTTTATGTGATTCATGAATATGGAGAAAACTTAACTAGACCAGAAGATTAAAGTTTTGTGCACCGATCAAGGACATGAATATCTTTCAAACTTATTTAAAGAGTTATGTGATGAAAAGATACGGTTAGGCCACTAACAATACCAATAACACCATAAAAAATGGAGTTACGAGGAAAAATAAACATATTTTACTTAATATGTTCTTGTATATGATGGCACAAACTAATTTTCCAATTTCATATTGAGCAGATGCTTTATCTTCTACCTTAATTTTAAAACAAGTACCTTCAAAATGTATCACAACCACTCCCTACAAATTTTAGACAGGTCGCAAACTAGTACTTAGTTATTTGCCGCTTGGGGATGTACAACCAATGTCCATGATAATTGATGTGCAACGTGCATTTGATAGGGTCAAAATGGGGTTGAAACTCAAGGTGCGTCTATGTCTAAGATGCTAGGTGTGATGCAAGGTGCGACAATGCCTAAGTCACAAGTGCGATATGACAAGTTTTAAATTTCTATTATATTTCAACTTACACAATAGAAAATTTGCAAGTGCACAACTTCAGTTGTAGTTCGATGGATGTTGAACACAAGGATTGGTATATACAACATAGGGAAATACTTAAGAAACTCATTGGACAAAGAAAATGATTTTTTATAGCCTAAAAGTAAAAATGCAAAAAAGATATTCTGTAAAAATAATGATAGATGGATTTTCAAAGCATGGATCCACCTTCGACAATCTTGTTGTTTTGTGTCAAAACATATGAAACAAAATTTGTCTTAGGATTTAAGATCGACTTACTCTCGCTCGACCGACACAAGTCCTTAGAACACAAGCAAATTGAGGAGTTAGTCAATTAGTTCTCAATGTGTTGGCATAGGAAACTACTCATTAGCTCTCATGAGGGATTTTCCACATGAGTTATTCGGGATCCACTCGATTAAGGTTGAAAGGAAATTGATCAAGTTACTAACCAATTGCTCTCTTTGGGTTAGTATGAAAGAATGTCCGAGCTACTCATAAGCGATTCTCTATTGGTTAATCCTAGGTCTCTTGATCTTACTACAAACCACCTAGAAAGTTGAGGATGAGGCTAACCAACTCTCGTTGTTCTGGGTTAAAGGAAGACACTAAGTTATTCACAAGGAACTTCTCATAGATTAATTTAGGGTCTCTTGACTTATTGATCATCACACCTTTTGTCCTAGATGCAAGACTCAAGTTTATCATGATCAACCTCTCGAACTATGACATATAGACATGCCTCTCGACCTACACCAACATAACGGAGTCATTTGAGAATCAAAGGAATGCGACATATTCATGTATGGACTTAGTTGATCGATTCTACCTGTGTTGATTGAATCACATACAACATCTATCAAAATCACAAGGAAATGGTCAACCAACTTGCATTGTTCTAATCTCAAAGAATTTCCAAAATTCTCTAAGAAAAAATTATTCAAGTGACTTATAGGCATGTCGCATCCACCATCATAGGTGATTGAGTCTTGGTTGAAACAAGCCTCCATGCCTTTAACTTGGGTGTGCTTTCTCAAGGTACACAATTATGGGATCATCCAAAGCTATATGACTGGTAGATGAACAAAATATTCAAAAATGATTTTAGGAATATCGTTGCACCAAAGTCGATATTAACATAAGATAGAAAAAATAATTATATTTATTCATAAACATGTCAGATAATAAAGCTCATGCCTCAGGTAAAATTCATAGTAGAAGATATCAACAATATCAAATTTTAGAAAACTAAAAATCACGAAGGCTAAGGCTAGGATAGTGACTTGCTCTCCTCGATCTTGAAATGATTCTATATAAATAACTGCAAACCCATTGACACTCATTATGAAAGGTAATTCTTAAGTCCTGATATGTGTTCAAAAACTTTGGAGGAACAAAAGGAGTTGTCCTTGGTTCCTTACATGAGTGTGGTTGACAATATGGTGTTTGCTATATATGTCGTGGGACGAGTGAGTCAATTATATCAAGTAAACCGTAGGACACTAATATTGGAATGCGGTGAAGAGAATCACTAGATACATCAAAGGTACTACAAGCTATGCTCTATGATATCTTGGAGAACCTATGATTAGAAGTATTCATGGACATCGACTAGACATGCGCCGTAAATAAGAAAAAACCAACCTTCAAATATGCCTTCTGGCACTATCAGTAGGAGCAACAAAACGCAGAATTATATAACATTATCCATTGAAATTAGAATTCATAACTTTCTCAATCACAATACAAGAAGCACTATGACTGGACAAATTCCTTCAACATCTACGTGTTTCAAACAATATAAAGATGATCGTACATTGCGATATTTACCAAGGTTTATGCAAATTACAAAAAAATGCATTTCAAAGGAAAACCTATTGACACAAAGTACAAATGTGTGCAAGGCAAAAATTTCAAGGAGGATATTTCAATTGAATAAATTATCAATACACAAGGTATTTCATACCTGTTCATGGAAGCATTACCTAAAGGTGCACTTTTAAGACGTGCAAATGCTTTAGGATTGCATAGAGTATGAGATATGTAATGATGCATTGAAATATTTTATGAATAAAAAATGTTTCTGTAACCCAAATACATCTCGTATTTATTTTTGGGTATGCATAAATAAAGTATGTCAGTTAGGCATGAATTTGCTCGCTGACATGAATAATACAACTCTAACTCTCGAGTGGTTGCAAGCGGAGATAAAAATATTTTTTTTAAAAAATAAATTGTTTAGATTATTTAATATGTTACCAGATGATATAAACACAAGTTCCAAGGACTATGTAGCTTGAAGGTGGGAAGCCATATATGAAAATTCATCTTGGTGTTGGAGAAAGTGGACTACTAAAAAATTAGGTTAGGTTCCAAGTTGGGCAATAAACTAAGTCTATGCGATATGCATTCAATAAAGTCTAGATATCCTCCTTTAGTCATAACCTTCACTGCAATACTTGTATTCAATACCAAGTATGTTAAGCTGATTTTAAGACATGATGAATTTATTCTCTTTAAAATTCATCATGTTGTGAGTTTTGATAGGTATGTTCTATATATGCCCTTAGACTTTTGATTATGCTTCAAGGAAATGGATTGGTGCATTCTACCGTAGTGAGATTCAAAGTCGAAGATTAAAGTAGGTTTTATAGCTAAGTCTAGGAAAGCAATTAGTTTACGATTAAGGGACATGAGCACAGAAGGAAGGACCATAGATTATGAACCGTGTAAAGCTTTCACATACAATTGGTTAACTATTTCTCGAGAAATAATTTTGTATAAGAAATATAGTTATAGTGGAGCAAGATATAAGTTGTTTTGTCTGTGCTACAAAATAAAACTAGGGTATAACAAGTTATATGATTGTTTGAGCATTCATTTGCTTCAAGATATTCGTGAGCTACTTTGGATCCCTACCGGGCATGTCACATGCTTTAAGAAGATAATGGAGCATTTGTTTACCCTAAAAGTTCACATGCTCCTATAAATCGTGTGCTTATTTTTGTAGGTTGCACCATGCTCTTACCAAATCTTGGATTGACAAAAGTACAAATATATGCCTAATATGGGCAAGTGGGAGATTGTTATGATTAGAGGATCACAACACAATATTGGGCATAATAACACGATAAGATTCATGCTAGATCTCGCACACAAATCAGGCACAACAACCCTACATGGTGGTTATGGAGTGTAACAACAAGATCGTTATGCCTCGATGATTATGGGGAAAAAAGAGCAGCAACACTTGGGTAATTACACCCTTATGTCTCCAACTACCTTTTCATATTAAAGTATGTTGAAATTAAGTGTTTTGATGTGCTTTTCAGTGTGCTATTGTGAGAAGACACCCAAGGGTATGCATGCCATGACAATATGTTTCATTGTGTTCCTCTGAGCTTTCACATCATAGAAGTAATTTGTTAAGCACTGAATAATATAATTATTATTCTTCATTAACCTTCAACAGGTAAAGCAAAGAGGTTGTCATAGAATAAATAGGTTCTTGACCATATCACTTACTCTCACAACTAAGAAATTGATCTATCTCTTCTTATTGCCATTGTTCCATTCAATACTAATGCTATGTCTTTGAAATTGTAGTGTTTTTAATAAATTATCAACCTACACTATGCTAAATGTATGAATTCCTATATTCCTCTCCCCGTGACTATAAATTTTTGTGTGCCCTCCATGGCTATCATGATTGGAAGAGGGTCAAAAGATTGAAAATTATAAATCAAATCAAGAATAAGAAGATCCAACCTATTTATTGATATATATATATATATATAGGTTAGAAAAATATATAAATTTTATTGGGGTTATTTCCTTAAACCTCCCTCGGACTATTATAAAACTCTAGATCTAATCCTGAAATATAAAATCAGGCAAAAATAGGTCCAAACTTTTTTCGAATAAGAAATTAGATTCAACCATCTGGCTTTCCAATTTTTTATATTTTTTATTTGTTAAATTATCATTTTGCTGTTCTAATTAAGAAAAGTTTAGATGGCTCCCATGCGATCATCAAACGAGCAACGTCGCAAGTTCGCCATGTGAGCTAATCAATCGAAAATGGAAAATATGAACCTAATCAAATGAATCTTTAGCAAGATGATTCTTGACGCTAATGTTGAGAATAAATTGGAGTTAAATAAAATTGCTAGTAAGAAAATGAATAATTTAGTTTTTGATTTAGTATTTATAGTGCAATTGTGCAAGAAATCAAATAAATGGACTCTAAAAGCACATAAGTCTATATGATGAACAAATAGCAAGAATCAACCACCGAGAAAGAATAGAGTAAATCCATAAAGAAGAAACACACACAAGGTTGGACCAACAAATGATCCGTAACAAAAAAAAATGATCGAGCTAGCGAATTGGCGATGCAATGATGTCCTTGAATTGGAAAAATAGTCAATATCCTTGGATCTCCTTGAACATTCTCTATATGGCTCTATTTGGTGAGAAAGATCTGCTTGAACCCGTCGGAGAAGAGGTGATATACTTAGACTCAGACACATTGAGAAAGAGATGATTTGCTCAACCTCGGACCTATCGAAGGAGAAGCAATTTGATCAGGCCTGTTGGTTTGGAGGAGAGATAACACAATGAAAAAAAATTGGTAAGGTGATCAACTAGGGTTAGAGTGAGGAGTAGATGCAACATGAACTTTTTAGTATTTTTAGCTCGTGAGTGAACTATGGAGGATCATTGGGATCATCTATCCCAACATTCCCAAATCAAGATCAATCTCCAAATCCAATCTCACATTTGGATCCATTTACTAAGATCAAATTTGGAAGCCCAATATGAGTTGTAAGACCATGCAACAATCTTAAGATCAAGAGTGTAATCTATACATTCTTTAATGAGTTTTCATATCACATTAAAAATGTGTCTTTCTCATCTACCCATACGTTAAAGTTTGATTAGAATCTTGTATGAGTTTAGATTTGAAGTGAGATTTTATAGTCTATATATTTTGGACTCTATTTTCTATTTGGTTATAATATTCTAGTTGATATATGAGTCTTAGATTTAAGAGATTATAAATAAAAAAATGTAAACTCATCTATTATCCCCATTTATGATTCTCATTGATTAATGCCCCGTCAATAATCTCTTATCTAGAGTGGCTTGCGATGCCCATATGTCAATGAACTTAAGGGAGGGTTCGGAGATCCTTGGTGACTCTCTATAGGGGCCTGGGGTACTTCATCTATAATTTTCCAACTCTAAATAAATATCTATTTCTTTGCGAGGATATATCCAGTTGAAAGTGAACCTCGTTAAATGTGTGTTATTTTTCTTTTCGACATGTGATTTATTCTTTTAATTGATATTCCTTAACAAACTAGTAACAAAACAATACTATTTTCGGTATTAGACAATATGTTTAAATATCATAAATGATAAACTGGTATGAGAGCCAAAAGACAATTCTCCTTCAAGTTCAATGATGATCCTTTATAAAAGCTTTGAGTTCATCGGCGATCTGCCATCTCATGTGAAAAGAAGGCATCAACGAAAACTCAACCGAGGAAAATTTCAATACTAGAGATGGTGGTGCCGCACAGGCAGGCACAATATGTGCATACATCACTGCATGGGAGGGCACACCTGCAAGGATACATGTTGAGCGTAGAGCGCATTAGTAGCGTCACACATCATCATGCAATCTAGAACCACTAGGGCATGTGTCGCAGTATGGACGAGCACACCAATAGTATCAAGCTCACTTCATAGCCGAGCTCGAATAGTAGTGCATATTACCGCACAAGTGTGCGCCAACACAAGTGCATGTTGCCTCGCGACCTAGTGCGGCATGGGTTCGCGGAGCACGCTCATGTTGCACTAGCATTATGGGTTGGGTGTTGTATGAACACACGGTGCCAAGTGGCAGAGAATAATGGGTGCGCACCACGGTGCAGACAGTAGCATCAGGACAAATTGAGTAGTATGAATCTTGATGTGGTGTGTCTAGTGATTAGTCAGAATCAGATTCAGATACAGGTTTGTCTGCAGAGTTGTGACAAAGTAAATGTAAGATAGTGATAACAATAGACAATCAGTTCTAAAAATCCTAGAATAACACAACGAATACTGCAAGTATATAGTTGATCATGTGTAGTACTTAGAGTATCGAATACATAGAGAGGCAAAAGCAATTATCAGGAATTAATCACCCGAGACTAGTGAAAAAAGAGAACAAATATCTAAAAGAAACTAAAGTGCATATTAACTAATTTTTAGGATTTTCAGATGATTGCAGAAATAAGCTAAGATAACTGAGGACTAAATAGATCATGACTACGCAAGTAAGAGATACAATAGAGATGTGAATGAACTCTAGAGTTAGCAAGCCCGGGGGATGTCATATTGGATTTTCGTTTATGTGCAAGGTTTTATATATTAAATCAGGTTCCGATGAAGAGAGGAATCGTGGATTTCTTTTCATGGGATATCAGTCACAATCTCCCCGTAGTCATGCAGTAAAGATCACAAAAGAACCCTAGGACCTAGTCTATGTGAGTCTAAGGGTTTGCAACTGCCACTAGACTATGTGAGTGCAAGATGTGATGATCAGTCCTCCAAATGCTCTAACAGGAAAAATAGTAAGACTGGTCGTCGCGGTTGCAAGATTGTGAATCTTCTGATAGTGTAACCCAATACACACAATGAGAATCTGAACCGCGACCACTTACTTCACCGGACACCTCCGATCAAGGATGTATCATCCGGCGAGAGTGAGTGTAAACAAGAAAGAAAACCGAATCAAGGGTTAGTCGCATCCGATCACAAGATAAACACAACTCTTCACTACATTCGATTCGAAAATGAAATCAAACTTTGGGTTCATAAAGCAAAAATAAGAAATAGTTCAAAGACGTATGAAACCAGAATTGTAATTCAAATCCTTCAACCTCTACTACTAACTCTAGATAATCCTACTTAGTTATAAATCATACTCATCAAAATACAAAGATAAGGTTCAAAAATTCTCATGATTCTTCCTCTGCTCTGCTGTTCCTCAATGGTATCGTCGTCTCTGCATTCCTCCAATAGACTCCAATGGTGTGCTCCAGAAATGGAATCCTCCCCAGAGGGGGCCTTCCGAATGGGAACCTCCACCCCAAATGGGAACCTTGCAAATGGGAGCCTCCTCTTGAGGTTTCTCCCTTTTAATATCTTCTTTTGTTTTCTTTTCATTTCTTGTCATTTGTCCCCTTTGTCATGTCAGAAAGATTTCCTTGATTCGTCCTCAATAATGAGCTGTCATGATTATCCAGCTTTTCAGCGATTTTCTCTTTTTTTCGCGATGCAATATGTAGGGTTGTGATGTTGATTCAAGCGATGGTGTGACAACTTCTTCTTCTACAAAGTTCCTCCAAGCATAAAAGATGTCTTTCCTTCCTTTTTCTTTCTTCTGTTGTCCCTTTCCTTTCTTGACACCCGTCCCTTTGGTCCTTTTTTTGGCTCCTTTTATCTTCTTGCCTTATTTCGACATGTGTCCTTTTATGTCCAGCCTCAGATTGTCCCTTTGATTCTTCTGTTATGTCTTTGTCAAGGAATGAAAACATAAACCTAATATTATGAACTTGATGCATCACATCAAACATCTTTAGACTTGAACTTTTGCTTGTCCTCAAGCAAATGAATTAAGATTAAAGAAACAACATTTTCAAATGTGAAGACCACAACGTATGGAACAAGCCACAATTTTTGTAAAACAAAATCATTTCAAAAGTACATTGCAACCGACTTATAATTAACTTAACAATACCACACTTAAAAACCATTGAAGTTCTGGATAAATGCAACTCAGGGTCACAACCTCGATGTCCACATGTCACAACCAATCGTTATGCCAAAGAATTTATTTCTATTGAAACTCAAGCAACCTTCCCTTTTTACAATTTGTTTCTGAGTATTTTTTTTTCTTTTCATTACTCTTTTTCTTTCCTTGTTCACAGTTTTTTTTGAGGTGAAAGCAAAGAGAGCAGTTTCCCTTACAATATCCTCATGTTTTCTTCCTGGAATACTCAATGAGGAGTCTAAGAGTGTCACAAAAGGGCACTCTTAACTTCTCCAAGTAGAGAGTCAGCGGAGTAGTTATTGGGGGTGAAAGAAATTTTTTTCTTCGTGGCATTATCCATCCCTTTCTTCCTAGAATACTCGTGTAGGTATCTGAAGTGCTTCAACAACATACTCTTGAATATTCCAAGTGGAAAGTCAGAGGAGTAGTTATTCAGAAAAATTAAAAATATCCATATAGAATTGGGGATGAACAAGGAAAACTTCAAATTCATGCTCTATTGTGGGGATATGTTATTGGTAAATTTTGAAAATTTAAAGACTACGCATGATTGTGATAAGCACACAGTTCGATGCATAGAACTTGATCAATAATTGTGAGCAGTCAAGTCAATTCATACATCGAGTTGCAATGTTAAAAAAATAAGAATCCAAATAAACATGTGGCTTGAACTATATACTACCTTAATTCATAAGTTCAAGAAAAGCAAGGCAAGTAGAAAGAGTGTACTTCTAGTGCAGGTATCAAAAGAGTGGGGATGTGACACAGGAGGATGTGAGAAAAAAATCAATAACTGTGAGAGGGTGGGTTGTGAACAAGCAAGACAAACCAAAATCATCATGAACAATACATCAAAATGTGCAACAGAATTACATGGTATGAGAACAAAATTTAAAGGAGTGTGTGATGATACCATGACCTACTGTCCTTAATGCTGAAGCCAAGCCAGGAGAGTGTTGTTCATGATGGGAAGGAGTTTTTATTTTTCTTCAGTTGGGATCTAGCTCAGTTGTTTTCGCAGGCTCAAAGTTTGTCGGAGGAGCGTGGTGCTTCTCCGGACTTAGAGCTTTAGCCTTGGTTGCGGTTGTTTTGGCGAGGATGATAGTGGTGTGGTTGACATCCTCTGTCTGGTTGCCACCGTCTCAGATATGGGGAGTAAGATTTGAGCAGCAGGAAAAATTAGAATCTCGTGCGCAGTTATGAGATATTATATGGTTGAGTCACAATCACGCATATGAGATGATCTGAAAATAAAAACAAAACAAAGAAAAGAAAAAGTTTGTTAGGTAGTTAGTCTGGGTTGCCTCCCAGTAAGCGTCATCGTTTATAGTCCTAAACTAGATTTGGTGCTGCTGAAATTCAGCTCAATTCTGATGATGGCAACAAGTTAAGAGCTTCTTTAGTGTTGATTTTGTATTTCAATTGGTAGATCTTTTCAGCATCAACCAGCAAATCTTGAATGTCTTCATTTTGTTGATAGACTTCACTCTTCCAGGATCAAAGACTTGATGGACCTTTGGTGGACCATACCATCGAAATCTCAGTTTTCTTAAGAATATCTTAAGTTTTGAATCAAACAACATAACTTGATCACTCACGACAATCTCCTCTTTGAAAGCATTCGTTGAGTACTCTACCACTTTTCTGTAATGCCGGTAGTGGAAAAGAGTTTCACCTCTATTGAAGGTGTCTTTGGAGTTTTAGAAAAATAAACTAAAGTTTCCATCTTTTGCTCAGACAAGATCTCCATGGCTGTGACACTTCATGTAGAGGGTTGTGACTGATAACCAGAATCACAACCTTCAACTTTTTCTGCGCATTTGTCTAGCAATTTCTGATGAGCTTGAATTTTAGGATCATTGTTCTCTTCAAAGATGGAGAATGATTGTTGTGGGTCTTCAACTTAATTTACAATTGAACTCCCTTGGACATTTTCTTTAATATTCAAATTGACACACCCCCAACTTCTCTATAGTAGACTTATGGTTCTCTTTAGCTGTTATCTCTTTCTCAGTTGGGTGTGACTCATCAGCAAACTTTTAATTCAAAAAAAAATCATCCTTATCATTGGCTTCAGGATCTCTTAGATCTCCATCTTGTTTCAGTAGCCATTTTTGCATTAGAATTTTGATATATGTGGCTTCTGAAACTTCTTCATTTGCTTGGTCCATGTTATCAAATTTCACATATTCATCTTTCACAAGATCAATAAATTGTTGCTTTGGATAACTAAGATCACAACATTGCATCTGTTCTATACATGTGTCCAAAAAAGTTTGATAATATTGAGTTTCAAGATCATTTGATTTTTCAGAAGTAGAACAAGTTTGCAATGAATTTTGAGGTTCAATTATAGCTGAGACCTCTTGAGAAACTTTCTGAATTGGTTCATGATCTTCATATATATTCTCATGTAATGGATATTCAGAGAATTTCTGTTCAAATTGAAAATTCAGCATCCTTTGTGGAAAAGGCAATACTAGTACATGCTCAGGGACAAAGGAGTAACATCCTTGTTCTGTAATGATATCTTATGAGGAATCGATGGTTGTACTTCTTGAGTTGCTTGAATGTGATTCTACTCAGAAATTGATGGTTGTACTTCTTGAGTCTCTTTTGATACTTTCTCAGCAGGAATATCTTTTTGAACATAAGTTGAAACAGGTTGGACATTAGAGTTTGCACCAACTTGCATTCCTTCAATAATATCTCCTCTATCCTTCAATGTTGCTGCATGAGCCTACTCTTTATGGTTAAGCTCAAGTTGTCCTGGTAGAACAACTTCAGATTTGACAAGAGATGAACTATTTTGAAGGGCAAGCTGAGTTTCCAACAATTTGTTGTGGGTAGCAAGATGATCCAATCTCCAATTCATTTGTTGCATGTCCTCTGCTAGTTTTCTCATCATTGTCTGAATAGGGTCTTCAACTGTAGAGTTGGGAAGTTCAGGTGCAGATTGATAATGATGATCTTTGGCTAAAGTTTCAATCAACCTATAAGTTTCATCAATGTTAGTATTAGCAAAGACTTCTCCCAACAGCATTGTCAAGAGCTATTACAATTTAATAGTTGAGTCCTGAATAAAAATGATCTAGCAATTGCCACCTCTCAAAACCATGATGAGGGCAAGATGAAACAAATCCTTGAAATATTTCCCATGCTTCTTTCAGATTCTCCATATCCATTTTAAGAAATTATAAATTTCACCTCTAATGTAAGAAATCTGAATAGGTGAAAAAAATTCGACTAAAAAATTCTGCACAAGAGTGTCCCAAGAGTTGACATCCTCAGGTTTTAGTGCTTTTCACCATGCCTTGGCCTTGCCCTTTAGAGAGAAAGAGAACAATCTCAGACATATAACATCTTTTGGAATATTACTGAATTGAAGAGTGTCACAGATTTGTTTGAAATTATCCAGATGCTAAGTTGGATCTTCAATGGTTGTTCCCCCAAACTGATTTTGTTGTATATGTTGAATCTAGGATCCCGAGAATGTTTTGAATGATCACAAATTTGTAAGTGAACTCAGTCTGTACTAATGAACTTGTTGAGCTGACTTATGTAACAGGATATATTCAAGTTCAGAGTAGCGGTCGACCTGAGCTGAAGGAACGGACGATCAATGCACACATAATTTATATATGAAGAACCATATGTGTGCAGTGGGCGTCCTAAGTATATGAAGCGGTCGACCAGCATCAGAGGGAGAGCATGTGATGAGGAGCAGCAGAGCATAAACGGTCGACCAAAGAAGTAAAGAGGGCGACC
>LTAE01005498.1:10008-22294 GCA_001647135.1 Pontederia paniculata
TTTATGTTAATCTAATAATATAATTCTAAAATAAAACTTTATTTATGTTTAAAAAATATTTAATTACAGTATATATAAAATTAGGTTTACATATTACTAATATATTTAAAATATTTTTTTTGTAATAAAATTTTTTTTATCCGTTTTTATTTATTTTTAATATATTTATTAAAAAAATAATTTAATTTTTTAGTTCTTGTCAGTTCATCCAAACATTCGTCGAACTTAATATTTTTAGTTCATCCAAACGCAATTAGAATTAATCTATCAAATCAACTATTCATTGGGAACCCGAGAAAAATTAGGTTCTCGTTTCCAAACGCAGCCTAATGGAACTTATAAACTTGTGTACCCTTTTACTTTTGAGTTCCACCCTAAAGAATAATCCCATGCCAAGATCATAGCAATACACCTCACTGTGAATTATGGGTTTGAGATTAGCAGGTGTGCAAAGAGGAAAAGTTGGGGCTGCCTCTTGCTATGGGTGAACATATTTAACTCACATCCTTAATCCTTGTTATTTTGAAGATATGTGACAGACAAGATGTAGCTTGTGTTTTAATTTAATATTAAAGCCGACACATATACGGTCATTGTTTGGTTCAGAAAATGGGCATAGGATGGTTGTATTCAAGAGAGAATTTTTTGGGACAAGCAGTTCCAACCCTTCCCACGGAACTGGTTGTCCTTATTTTGTAACCAAATTGAGTTTATTTCATTTTTTAATGGCAAATTGGGGATTTTGGGTATAAAATCTTATCCCACTTTTTTACACCCAAACCAAATACTGGATGAAGGCAAGACATAAAATGTGGACTATGAAGTAAAAGATTTTCTGATTTATTTGTTATATATGAAATCTCTTGGAACAAAATTATGTTATATACAGTTGACATGTCTGATGACTGAATCTAGGTCAACTCCGACCAACCCATGCCCTCTGATATTTGACCCGGAGTTAAAAGTCTTCTCCTTTTACTATATTATTATTATTATTAGAGAAAAAAATTCACATACTCTGACTCATATTTATTAATGATTATCCATAGTTGAAAAAAGATTAGTTTGAGTTCAATGATACCATTAACTTGGTCTAAAAGAGTAATGCCATTTTTATGATTGAACATGTTTTGTTTTAAAATTTTTTCTCTTAAATATGTGAAAGACGAGGATGATATTGCCATGGAAATGATCTAATTTAATGACATCATGTAGTTCGAACTAACAATTAACCAGTTTGAAAAGGTAAGCCATTTGCCTTTTGTATTGAACCAGTTCTTTATACTTGAATCTCATCCAGTTAACCAGGTAAGAAATATTATCTTACGTCCTTCATTGATTATTCTCATCTAATTTCATCATATTTTTCCTATTAGCATGTGCATCCAAATATTACTAAATAGTCTGGGATATCATTTATTTCCTCATATATAATTTTAAAATGAGAAAGTGAAATCTTGTATTTTATATTTTTTTTCTAAAACAAATATTTGACACTTTTTTTTAAAAAAAAATTCTTTGGCAATTTTTTAATCAATTTTGATATTAAAAAGTTTAAGGCGACTCTTAATTAAATCAATTATTTATTCTAAAAAATATATTTTAATTTCCTGTCAACTTACTAAAAGATGCATCCAAAATTCGATCACTCTTTCCTACTTAGAATAATATTTTTTTTTCAATTTAGACCCATAAGATTATTATTAATAAATGATAATTCTGTTACAAAATAAATAAACTCTTTATTAGTATTAAACTAATATGATCACTGTTTTGGTACGATGAAAGTAATCAAAAGATAATCAAATTCGTAGAGATGTGTCCCATGGTCAATGGGGTTTAGTAGTTTTGGGTTCGATTCTTGAAGTCAAATAATTTGAGCATAATTATTTCTTTAATTTGTTCGAATATTAAATTAATTAGATGATGATGATGATGATAATAATAATAATAATAATAATAAATCAATTATTTATTCTAAAAATTATATTTTAATTTCCTGTCAACTTACTAAAAGATGCATCCAAAATTTGATCACTCTTTCCTACTTAGAATAATATTTTTTTTTCAATTTAGACCCATAAGATTATTATTAATAAATGATAATTCTGTTACAAAATAAATAAACTCTTTATTAGTATTAAACTAATATGATCACTGTTTTGATACGATGAAAGTAATCAAAAGATAATCAAATTCGTAGAGATGTGTCCCATAGTCAATGGGGTTTAGTAGTTTTGGGTTCGATTCTTGAAGTCATCAATTAATCGGAGAAATATCATTTTTATTTTTTCATCTCGACTCCAAATTAATGGGTGCTAATAGTCTTAAACACGGGGGACCCTCAAGTATATCCAAAAAAAAAATTAAATGCTTTAGTTAAATTTGATTTATATAATTTATTACTAAAACTATACTTTAAAATTTATAGGAATTAAAGATAATTTGAGCATAATTATTTCTTTAATTTGTTCGAATATTAAATTAATTAGATAATAATAATAATAATAATAATAATAATAATAATAATAATAATAATAATAATAATAATAAATCAATTATTTATTCTAAAAAATATATTTTAATTTCCTGTCAACTTACTAAAAGATGCATCCAAAATTCGATCACTCTTTCCTACTTAGAATAATAATTTCTTTTTTCAATTTAGACCCGTAAAATTATTATTAATAAATGATAATTCTGTTACAAAATAAATAAACTATTTATTAGTATTAAACTAATATGATCACTTTTTTGATGCGATGAAAGTAATCAAATTCGTAGAGATGTGTCCCATAGTCGATGAGTGTTATTAGTTTCGAGTTCGATTCTTGGAGTCACCAACTTAATCGGAGAAATGTCATTTTTACTTTTTCATCTCGACTCCGAATTAGTAAGTGCTATCAAGTATATCCAAAAAAAATAAAATAAAAATGCTTTAGTTAAATTTGATTTATTAATTAGTAAAACTATACTTTAAAATTTATAGAAATTAATAATTTGAGCATAATTATTTCTTTAATTTGTTCGAATATTAAATTAATTAGATAATAATAATAATAATAATAATAATAATAATAATAATAATAATAATAATAATAATAATAAATCAATTATTTATTCTAAAAAATATATTTTAATTTCCTGTCAACTTACTAAAAGATGCATCCAAAATTCGATCACTCTTTCCTACTTAGAATAATAATTTCTTTTTTCAATTTAGACCCGTAAAATTATTATTAATAAATGATAATTCTGTTACAAAATAAATAAACTATTTATTAGTATTAAACTAATATGATCACTTTTTTGATGCGATGAAAGTAATCAAATTCGTAGAGATGTGTCCCATAGTCGATGAGTGTTATTAGTTTCGAGTTCGATTCTTGGAGTCACCAACTTAATCGGAGAAATGTCATTTTTACTTTTTCATCTCGACTCCGAATTAGTAAGTGCTATCAAGTATATCCAAAAAAAATAAAATAAAAATGCTTTAGTTAAATTTGATTTATTAATTAGTAAAACTATACTTTAAAATTTATAGAAATTAATAATTTGAGCATAATTATTTCTTTAATTTGTTCGAATATTAAATTAATTAGATAATAATAATAATAATAATAATAATAATAATAATAATAATAATAATAATAATAATAATAACTTTGCTTAAAAGAAAAGCGTGTAATCTTTATCAGCAATGGTGGCAACGGGACGGAAACAAGTAACCAAAACCGTTGCAACTGAATTGTGCACTTTTCCGCCTCTCCACTAATTGCGTCCAACGTGTACCCTCCACCGCTGTTAACATTTATCCTCCCCTGATACTTTTCTCATTTTACGGCTCATTTTTCTTTCCAATTTTTCTCTTAACCTAATAAATAAATAAATGAATTATATAAAAAAGCAAGTTTAAGTACTTATCACTAATTACCTAATTTAATCAAGGACTGGTGCGCAAATAACTAATTTTAGCACGCGGGCGTCGACATAAGTTTAAAAATAAAAAGCTCAGGGGCTCATTCGCAAAATTTTGCCAACCAAAACTAACCCCAACCAACTAAAACTGGCAACAAGAGTTTGAAGCGTCTTCCTCTTCTCTCTTCTCGTCGGCGGCCAAGTAGACGGCGAAGGCAAAGCAGCAGAAGGACCCATCCAAACCCTAACCCCCACTCTCTCTCTCTCTCTCTCACCCTCGAGTGCTCGGCATGCGATTCCTGCCCCAATCTTGTGGCTTCCGCTAGCGATCGCCGTTTGTTTCTGCCGGAAGAGAGGTCCCGACTGGATCCCGTCGATCGGGTATGGCGGCAGAGGGCGACCGGAACTGGATACCAATCCTGAACCGTATCAGGACCCGTCCGGCGCCTCCGGAAGATCAGTCGAGCTCCGGCGGGGACGACTCGCCGGCGACGATGATAGCCGGAAGGATCCTGCCGGCCGTGTCCGTGTGGAGGTTGGATGGAGGGAGCGGCGAAAGCAGCGACGAGTGCGCCCCTTCTGGCAGTCGCAAAGGTTGGTCTTTCTCTTTGATGGTGAGGGCTTCTTTTCTGGGTTTTATGATAATAGTTTGATAGTTTTATATTGGATCTCGAAGTATACTGGCGAATTTCACATTATTGATTTCGTTTTTAAATGCAAATTAACTGCTTTTGCATAATCTTATTTGATGTTATTCACTATATCAGGGGTAGAGTTATAGCTTGGCATTTTCTTGGTCTATGTGTTATAAACCTTCAAACAGTTCCGATAATGGTACCTACATGGAGTGCATCGATAGAATGATTGCTTATTTCCATTATCCTCTCAAAGAAATGAATGTGATTTCAAGGTTTCTTTGCATAATTCTAGCAAGATTTTAAAGTTTCTGTGAAAGCCAATACATAGACCAGAATGGTACACAGGAATTTTGTGAAGCAATTCGAATTGGGCACACCCACCAGGTATGAAACCGCCAAGGTGTGATATGGGACTCATATAATAGGATATTCAACTTTTCCCTAAATGTTTTTTCTTTAATCTTTTGCTTTTGGAAGAGTCCTGTATCCACCACCATCATCTCCACAGCACAATACTATGTTGTGCCAACATGCTGGCAGCAGTTTTTAGGTAGTATCTTTTTTAGAAATTTTAGGTAGTATTATTGGTGGATCTGGAGTGCAGACACTTTCAGTAATCCTGACATGGATATTCTTTCACTTGTTTCTTGTAATTCAGAGACTTTAGTGAGTTTTTTACTTAAAAATCTTTTGCTTTCAGGCTTTCAGAAAGGAAGGAAAATTGCCCGATGGTTCAGTTCCTACCTTGCTGGAAAAAAATTTAAGAAAGGATTTCGTAATGTGCCCTTCAATTCTGAGGTAAGCTGTCATATGCTGCATGATGCCTTTATTGCATTCATGTTAACCTATGCTTGCTTCACAGATTAAGTTTTGCAGGCTCACGAGTCTGATGTTATGACCTTCAACATGAAGGATAATACGGGAGCCAAACACTCAACTGGCTGTGCATATAGTAATTTAAAGCTAGCCATACCAGAACGCGGGGTTCCTCGAAAAGCATCAAAAGCACCAAAGAGCTTTTCACATGAATTGGGACCTAGAGGTGGTATCAAACCCACCTTTGCTAAAACAAATAGTTTTAACAGTTTGAGGGTATGTCGTAGTTGCTTATTCTTTTGGAAAACATTCTATCTCAAGACGGATGATGTTCCTATTTTGAGATTTTAGCAGCCAAAATCTTGATTTCAAAAATAGCATAATTCCTCCATAACTGAAATTTTTTGTTTATGTTTCTTCCTTTGTGTGTGACTAAATATGTTTTAAAATGTGAAGGAACTTCTGGGATCCTTGCATTCAAAGTTTGATGCTGCCAAGGAATTAATGAATGCACAGTTAGCTGCCTTTGTTGTTCATGTTATGGATGAACTTGAGAAGAGCACTGTAGAAGAACATACAATGGCAGAAGACTTGTTATCTCTTGCACAAGATTGCATAAAGATGAGTGCTTGCCAGTTTCGTGAAGATTGCGAGGGAATAGTAAAGAACATCGATGAGACTAGGAAGCTATGCCAGTCAGGTCCATTGAGACAACATATGATGCACTTGCTCCTCATCTTGACTCCATGTACACGACTGCTGCAGATCCAAAAAGACAGTGGGAAGATCACTGAGGAGTCTCTTGATAGGTTCAAGCACTGCCTAGATAGTGTTCCAGCTGTTGAAATGCGACGTTCATCCAAGCCTAAGGTAGTGTGTAATTGTCATTTTGATATGCCGGTTATATCATAGAGAACTAATCAATCTTTTCTTTCAGGGGCTTTATTTATGCCTTGTTTTTAGGACGAAATTTATCTTGATTTTGACTAATGTTTTAACAAGTTCCTCTGATTTCTGCAGATTCCTCTTGACCCAATGCAGGATATCCCAAACTTAGGTTCTACATTTCCTGAGATTCGGATGGATTTCCCAACCGACGAATATAATGATTCACCTTGTTATAGAACTAACATAAATATTTCAGACGAATGCTTACATGAGTCCTGTTCAGATACATTTTCTGAGAAGTTACAATCAGTAATTTGCAGAATATGTGAACAGAATGTTCCAGCTTCTCATTCAAGATTACATTTCTACATATGTGCTTGTGTTGATCAATGTAATTTAGAAGATCTTTCCATAGATGATCGGTTGCTAAAACTTGCTGAGATGCTAGGTTTATTTGTAGAGTATCACAGACAGAATGTCGATGAATCTTTCTCTGGCCCTAGGATCTCAAGTGCACAAAGTGATGTCTCAGCAGTTGGATATGAATTCTATCCATCTAAAACACATGAACGACATAGTAAAAGTATGGAAGGGCTATTTGAAGATCTTCATGAGATGGATACAGCTTGTTTAGAAGACCATTACTCAAAGTCATCTATTAGCTTAAAGAGGTTTCTAGCAATGAAGCTTGGGACTTGTACTTCTGTCCCTTCTAGTGGGAGCATGACTCCGGGTTCATCCACATCAACGCCAAGGTCGAGCTACTCTGATTCAGCTAGTTGGTTTGAGTGTGACGATACATCAATGCATGAGGACATTAGCCAGGTTCATGTTTTTATTAATATCTTTTCTTCATTTTTCATGTAACACAATTTTCTTAAGAACGCTAATATTTGATACCTCATTTTGACGTTTTATAAGTTTCTATTACCATAAAAATAAAAAAAAGATGAAATGATGGCCTTGATTTTCTATTGCCAACTGACCTTTTTTAGAAAAGATAGGAATATAGGATGGCTTGCATATGGGCAACCATCTATCAATTTATTCATATATGTTTATGTACATTTATATCTTGTCAGAAAAAAAAGACTATGTTGTAGCTGATTAGGCTTATTTGAAAGGAGTTAAATTGATATTCTGGACTTTTAAATATAAATCATATCTAGACAATAGAATTTAAGGATGCAAATAAATCATCAAACCTCCTAACTCCCATGTTTCAAATTTTATCTACTTTTATACCACAAATAGGACAACAAATAATGCCATTGATCGATCTTTCAATTTTTCATTCATAGTGACCCTAAAAAAATCATTAAATTGTGTTCAACAGAAGTCAAGCTGACACTAGTTTTTTTCTCACAGAACTATCTTCTCCTAAACTTAGTTTTCTGCCCCAATATTTTGTTATACAGAAACTGGATATGTTTTAATTCATAATTTGTGCAAAACTGCTATGTTATGTTTAGACTTGAGCATTAGTATATTAATCTCACTAATAATTTACTAACTCGAAAACTCTTTGATTATAACTACTAGTATGCATCACTACTTTGTTGATAATCTCATTTATTATGTTATTCTTAAATATAGTAATTTTTCTAAGAAAAAAAATATGTGCATTTGCTCTGTTTGGCGCTGCATATTAGGAGATTAAATTAATATTGTGCGTCTGTGCAGATGAATCAAATAGCCAATATAGCTCGTAAGGCTTTAACAAAAGAGCTTGCAGATGAAGAAGTCCCTAAGTTACTACGGGCTTGTTTGGATGAAGTTGAGGATGTTCTAAAACATAGCAAGGTGAAGGCTTTAGTTGTAGACACATTTGGAAACCACGTAAAGCATTTGCTTATGTAAGATTTTGATTCACGCTTAAGATCATCTGGGTACCTTAATATTTGATTCTAACACCAACAGTTGGTTCTGACTTGTTGAAAATAATCAGGGAGAAGAAGAGCAGTAACAACACAGCTGAGCATGAAAGGGTTGGAGTTGAATCAGTTGCTGATGCATCTCACACATTAGCCCCTTTGCCTCTATCACACAAGGATAGGACAAATATTGATGATTTTGATATTATTAAACCAATCAGCAGAGGGGCATTTGGTAAGGTCTTTCTAGCGAGGAAACGGACTACTGGTGATTTATTTGCAATAAAGGTACTTGTCAGTGCTTTATTTGATACTTTCTTCTATCTTGGTTAAGTTGGCTTTAGTTGGGAGCTGCGGTAGAGTTATTATTTTAGTATAAGTGATCAATGTTCTTTAGGGATGTGTCACTGACTGGAGGATATAGGTGGCTAGGGAACCATGTCATTGGTGCCTCATAGTAATAACTGTGCCTTTTTTTTCTTCTTATTTTGGTTGTCATTGATACTAATAAGAAGTAAACTCATGAATTTTATGCTATAATTTCATGTCAAGCAATATGATCAAACCGGTTTTATTAAATGTAAACTTTGCATTTTCTGTATTGACATGGTAGACAGGAAGAGAGCTTTGTCTTGTGTGTAATTGTTCATTAGAAATGTGGCTGAGAATCTTAAATTTTGTAGCTTGATCAGGCTGTTCTTTGTCACGTCAGGTGCTTAAGAAATTGGATATGATACGGAAGAATGATGTTGAGCACATATTAGCTGAGCGTGATATCCTCATTAAAGTCAGAAATCCTTTTGTGGTAAGAGCATAGTTGAATAATGCATTATTTGCTGGTGCAGCACCTGCTTCTGTGCATATTTTCACTGTGATTATATTTTGAATGAAAACAATGCTACATTTTATTTAACTGTGTATTGCATTATTTACTGCGCTTTATTGCAATTGAGTATTTATACAAAGCATCTTGCTCTGAGGAATCAATCCTTGAGATACTGTTATATGTTTTTCTGAAGTAGATAATTTATTTATATCTTCTCAGCACATTTTGTCTTGGTCAGCTACCATATATTTTAACAAAATGTTAATGTAGCTGAAGGTCATCCTATTCACTTTTAATGCATCTTCTATTTTGTGATTTTGTTTATGCTTTGCCAGGTCCGCTTCTTTTATTCATTCACCTCCAAAGATAATCTTTATTTAGTCATGGAGTATCTCAATGGCGGCGATCTGTATTCCCTTCTTAGAAAGGTTGGCTGCTTGGAGGAAGATGTAGCTCGTACATACATTGCGGAACTGGTTTGTTTAAAATTCAGTGCATTTCACCATTATGTTTCTTTCTCTAGCTAAGCTTATTGGTTATGATTTACTCTTGTCAGGTTCTTGCTTTGGAGTATCTTCATTCATTAGGAATTGTTCATCGTGATCTCAAACCAGACAATATACTGGTTGCTCAGGATGGACACATTAAGGTGTGACATTACTGATAGGATTTTTGCCAATCTTTCATTGCATAGCCTGACATATGACATATGAATATTGCAACAAAAATAAAATAAAATGTTAGTGACCTCTTTTATGAACCATAAAATTCCTTTACATGAGTTCCATAATTTAATGAGGTTATAGGGATTAACTTTTATTTTTTTATACTGATATGATAAAAATGAAAAGTAAAACAGAAGGTGCACCTTCATAACTTCCTACTTGGGTTTTACACATTGCAAGATAAGCTTTTAGGATGTCTGTATCATATATTTCATATGTGATATGCTAAATAAAATTAATGAGGGATTTTCGAGAGATTAATCTGAAGATAGTACAATTATGCATTTCATTTTTTTGTTACAAAAGCAATCATCAATGCAGGAACTTAACAACGAATTACAGCATATTATATTTTGACTCATTCTTCCACCAGCTTACAGATTTTGGATTGTCAAAAGTTGGCCTAATGAATAATGCAATCGACTTATCTACTTCTCGAGGAGCTGGTTCTACTTTACTAGATACTGGGACTCAGCATGTGTTTCCGCCCCATGTTCATCAGAAAGCCAAAAAAAACCAGCATTCTGCTGTTGGGACTCCGGATTATTTGGCGCCCGAAATTCTTCTTGGAACTGCACATGGTTTGGGTGCCTTCATCTTTCTACATTTCTTCTTTAACTTTGAAAGTGGAAAAATTATCTTCATGGACTTTTATTGCAGGTTATGCTGCAGACTGGTGGTCTGTTGGTATTATCTTATTTGAGCTCATAACAGGGATTCCACCTTTTACAGATATGCTTCCTGAGGTATCTATCATCTGATGATTTAAAATAGTTGAAGAATTGCACAAGCAATTTTTACATGTTATGATGGCATTTGCTCAAATCTTTCATTTCTTTGGCTTACATTTTAGCATCAATGTACAAATACTTGTAATAAATACTCTTCTAAAATTTCCTCAAATGTATTGTTTAATTATACAAGATCTTTCTTCCATTATGGAGTGATTATGTCTAATTTTTATGTTTATCACACAGTCACACTTCTGAGTGCTTCTTAACAGTGCCAGGTTGTGATACATATAACAATCCTGAAAGTATTAACAAAAACATGCCATTGTCAATATTTTTATATGATTGTGTTACATAAATGATATGAACAAATTAAGGTGTTAACATTGAATTCAAAACGATGATGGTTTTTAGAGCAAAAAAGATTGCAGACAATGTGCCAGCCACCCGCTTTGTTGATATTATTACCATTTACAAGTAAGACATGTATAAGTATGCATTTTAAATGAATCAAATGATGTTGACAAGTTATTTGTATATGCTTTTGGAAGTTATGCCATGTCGATGGCTTCTGAAAGTACCATAACTGCTCATCAAAAATTTGAAATGAGTCCCTTGTTTATCGAATATTATGATTTTATAGCAAAAGGTTTCCTTCAAAATCCAGATCATGCATACTGGGGCAGCTATACTTATACTAAATGTAGAAATTCTTTGTCTTATCTTTGGGCATGCCATTTTTCGTTTTCATGTGAATTTAACTCAAATCTTTCTGTGACTGTTAAGAACTAGTGTTTGATAATTTATGTTAGTGGATTAAGATTGGTAATACTTGTCTCTTGTGTGGAAAGCTAATTAAATATAACAAACTTCCAGCCATTACTAAATTGATATTTATTATGTTTGTACAGATGATCTTTGATAATATATTAAACAAGAAAATTCCATGGCCTAATGTTCCCAGTGAGATGTCATCTGAGGCAAAAGATTTGATTGACAGGTTTGCCATTATTTTATTTAATTTTGTGGTCTTCTTATCACCCCTGGGTGAAACTTTGTTCAGTCACTAATACCGTTCTGAAACTCTTTGATGTAGGACAACTAGATATTTGGCCTTCTGCCCTTTAGTTATGGGCCCGTAGTGTCCTTTTCACTTAGTTGTTTTCCTTACTATTTGAAGCAGTGTGTTTAGAACTCTATAAAGACCCATGTATACTTGTTTAGAACGAAGCTTGATGAATGAAAACTTGCTTTAGTTTAGTTCTCTCTTAAATCCGTAAATTAATTTAGGTTTAGTCCATTACTTAGGGTTTAGTTAGTAGATCTCTGTAAGTCTTTTAGTTTAGAAACTTAAAATGTCTTGCATTTTCTTGTTCTAAAAGATGTGTTTCATGATCACCTTCATCTTTTACATATTTTTCAACAATTATTGTAAGTTGATTTTTATTTGGAGACTAGAAGATCAAAGATGAAAATATTATTTGATTAAGAAACAAAAGTGCTAAGAAAGAAATGCATAACAAATTTGTTTCATCCAGCTATTTGGCGAGAGTTGTTTTTCATATTCCTTTTTATTTATATTTTTCTGTTACATCATTTTCTTTTTTTATTGATCATATAGATTCAATCCTGTACCATGTTGTTGAAATTGGGTGAAATCAAAATAGTATTATTTCTTCTTTTTATTGATGGTTGTTTGAAAACTAAGGAAATTTGTTTAGGGTGGAAAGGAGCTCAAAATTTATTTGTACTATCAAGAGAAAATTTACAATGCCAATATTGGTGTTGTATGCAAGTTTCCCACTTCCTGTAAAAGGTTTACTATTGCAACTATTTTCTAAACCCACACCCCCCCACACCCCACCCACCC
>LTAE01005499.1:0-28318 GCA_001647135.1 Pontederia paniculata
TTATTATTATTATTATTATTATTATTATTATTATTATTATTATTATTATTATTATTATTATTATTATTATTATTATTATTACTTTAGTTTTGTATTATTAGTTTTCTGAAATAACCATCCTGAAACCTATGTTATCTCCTATTAGCCCATATTTCTGATTAAGTAGTTATGTAATTCCTCGTGGGATCGACAACTCTACTCTTACACTTTATTACTTGTTCGACTAGTGCACTTGCTAGCATTTTGAATTGCGTGTTCAGAATTTTTCGCATCAACAAGCATTAAACACATGATGGTAAAGAACGAAACATGCAATCTAATTACAAGACTATAAGTGATTCATTGATGAGAAAACATGACTACTGCAAAGTCTGTCTGGGGTTTCAGAGAGCCTCAAAAATAAATTAAAATAGCCCTTAAGTCCCATGAGGGATAGTAGAAACATTATTTCGAAAACTAGAAAAAAAACTAAAGGCTTCTGAGACAGCTTTTTCCTTGCTGTCACTCAAGAAAATTCATGGTTGAACTCCCTTTTCAATGATATTGGTCTTCTTTTAAATAAACTCCCCAGGTCGCCTCTTCATTGTGTCTTGATCAAGGGGAAATTCATCATGACCATGCGATAGAGATCTCAAATAATTGTTAGTGGTTTGCTGTTATAGTATCCAATTAAATGCCGATAGTTCGCTGTTAAGATCTCCAATAACTGCCGTTTGCGGACCAAGGCATCTTGGTGATTCCTTTCCTTATTTTTCTGGATTTGATTTTTGAATTGTGATCCCTTCAGTTGTGGTTGCATTCCTTCAAGCCGCCATACTTTCCTTAATTTGTTTGTAATATGTTTCCATAATTGAGACCGACTTGATTTGGAAACCTTTTTTGCCTCTTGATTGTGGAGATCTTCTGAGCTTTAAATGATTGTACTTTTCTTTTTCTGCAGATCCATTTTTCTCTTAAGACTTTTTTCTGTCTTTACCCCGCAGCTGCAATTGCAAGAGAAAAAGAGTCCCTTCATCAAGAGTGGCGATTTGAATTTGTAATTAAAGGGTCAGATCCTTGCTTGCTATTTCTGCATTATTAGCCCCAAAATTGCATAATAAACCCAATTTTATAACAAGATACAATATTTCCTAAAAATGGATTAGTTAAATATAGAAATGTTGCAATTTGGTAAAAAGGTGGCAAGAAAACCTCAAGTAGCATGCAAAATACGACCAAAAGGTGACATAAATGATGGGTGAAAATGGTGTTTTTAGCCACTCATCAACTATCGCAAGCTTGAATCTTTGCTTGCCCCCAAGCAAAATTAGGGAATTTAAGAAAGCATTCACACTAGAGAGAATAAACTTATTAGCAAACGGGTCCAATTGCACATCACATCCCAACAACATTTAAAGTGTGTTCTTAATGAATTATCCTTTATTTTTTAGATCACTAAAGATCGAGCCTATGCATGGATATACTCATGAGATACTTGACAACTTGTCACATCCACCTTTTAGAGCTAAGAATTCATCACTCAGACTAACAAGCTCAAACTCCTATTTCCTTACAGTAAAACAAGCCTTAAGTGTTCAATACTTTCCGTCCCTCGTCTTGAATAAGATGTATGAAAATCATTATAAGAGAAACATCACAATAAACAACTAGATTATATAAGACCTTCGGATGGTGAGACAAGGTATAGACATTGGGTCACGCTAATGAACTTCAGAGTTGATCTTGCTTTGGGCGCTCAATGGGGTTCAACTAACCCTCTTTTCTCTTTGTGGGGTTAGACTAACCCTCTTTATCTTTCAAGCTCATCCTCATAGCAGGGTTCAACTAACCCTCTTTTTTACTATGGGGTTCGACTAACCCTCTTGATCACTCAAGCTCAAATGTGTTGTAGTTGTCACAAGTGATATTACAAACTGGGTGGTGACAGTGGTTGTGACGATGATTGTGACACAAAAATTGACTTCGATTTTCACACATGGAGGGTTTTTCTCATTTTTCTCTCTCATTTTTTTACTCTTGATCTACCTTGCGGAAAAATAGGAGGTCTGAACTATTACCTGGATAGTCAAATTTTAAGATCTAAGTGTTGTTGTGGTAAGTGTCAAGTTTTTGCCTGAACTTTGATCCAAAAAATAAGATGTTAGAAGTGTTTGAGTTTTATAAAGGGATGCTGAGTGATTTTACAAAGGACAGGAATGTGGGTAGTTTATATATCTCTAATGCTCCCTAAACAGTGCTAGAAGAAACAAAGTAGGAAAAAGCAAGGGGAATTTCAAAGTGGTTAGAGAAGAAACAAGTTAAGAATTATAGGGTAGTGATATCAATAGACAGTAGAAGTCAAGAAAATATTTTGTATCATTCATATCTTGAGGTTACATATATCGGCTTTCCTGTCTTATCTTTGTGCTCCAGAATTTGCCGATCCTAGAAAGTGTGAGATACCTCAAGAAAATAAAAGATATTCCAAGAAAACAAAAAAATATCCAAGAAAATTAAAAAAACACAACAAAATACACCATGGTAGTACAAAAAGTGGAGAAGAGATATACCATGGTGTCCTACCGCAAGCTTATCCAAAATACCGTCCTCATTGTTTGAATAAGTGGCAGAGCCGATCTCTTAGTCGGAGCCGTCATCATCTTATTTCGCCGTAGATGGTGCCTCTATCATCTTCCTTAATGCGGCCACCTCTCGCTCGGTATTGGCTTGTGACGCTTGAATTTGGGCGTTGATAGTAATTCTGCAAGCGCACAAAATCCTATGTAGTAATAAAAGATATCGAACCCACATGGAGAGATTTCAACTACTAAATTTGAAATGGCTTTGTTATTATCTAAACTCAATTAACGGTGAGAGAAACGAAAACAAAGTAAACGTGCAATAAAGGAAATATTCTATACTATAACGACTAAAGAGATACGAGCTCGGTACAAAGTTCTCAGTAAAATTGGGATGTTCTAAGGCTGGATCAAATTGGGTAGTTTTATATGCATTATAAACAATAAGTAACTGGTGATTCGATGTCGTTCAATTCCTTTTTTATATATACCTTTTTCAAGATTANATGTTCTAAGGCTGGATCAAATTGGGTAGTTTTATATGCATTATAAACAATAAGTAACTGGTGATTCGATGTCGTTCAATTCCTTTTTTATATATACCTTTTTCAAGATTATATATATTTAGTAATTGTTCATATGCAAAAACTCTCGTCTTTCACATATGGAAATTCCCTTCATATCAAGTTCACGACAATAACTTTCTATAACAAAAACCTATTTCTAGGGCAAGAGTTATAGATTATCTAACAGAGCTACAAATCTATTTTAAGATTTTCATCTTCAAAAAGACCTAGATTGACATAAACGGGTAGTTAATCACGTTTAGATCTGTACATGAAAAATTGTTAGATAGATTTCAACATCACCGTAGATCATCTAATGAAAACATATAAAATCCCCAATTTTCTCCAAACCCTAGAACATTAGGGAAATTAGCCACGCATTATAAGAGACGAAAACATAGATTCCATTACGAAAATCATGTTCATCAAATCTGAAACACGAAGATACGAATAGGTTTAGAAATTACAGAAATTACGTTCTTGAGTTTATCCAAAATCTAGATCTATCCCTTCTCCACAAGCGTTCTTGTTCGTACCTAGCCATCCTCCTTTCATCGACCTAATTTATCCCATTTTATACTTTTCAAGTTCACAAACATTCATCCCGTACAAAATGACCAAAGTACCCATAAAAATAAACAAAAAACGTCTTCAGAATGTCCAATACGGTCGGGTCAAAATATCCGATACGGTCGTATCAGTATTGTATCGCAGTATAGTCTGAAATCCGATACGGTCGTACTGATGGATACGGTCAGACCGAAATACTCTCAAGATGATGAATACGGCCGTATTCACGAAGCCGGTTCGACCGTATCCTTTCTTCAGTAATCGTCTCTCTTCTTCAACGTCGGTACGGCCGTATTCTCAAAGCCGGGTCGACCGTATTCTCCCTGATTTCTTGATATTTCCCCGTTTTCGTGTGCTTGTCGTTTCCTGACAAAACAAATACAACTTTGTGTAGATCTCCGAATATTGGGCATAAATAATATCTAAATGAACTCAATTTAAATAACAAAAGGAATCAATTCTCGTTCATTTCATTCACTTATCAGGTGTTCTGCACGATGAACGTCTGTACAAAGCCAAGGAGCTCTCAAATTTCTTCAGTTGAATCTATTGGGGTTGATGCCTAGGAAGTTGTGCTGCTGGCGAACTTCTTCTTGCGTGGGGTCTTGGTTGTGACGCTGCCGGTGACGCCGATGGTAAAAAGGTCGACAGTGGTAGATCCCTTCCTCTTCTTCTTCTTAGGTACAAGTGTGGGCATCATAATGGCGTCGTCGTTCTCCCCATCCAACTAGATAATCTAGTTTTGCCCCTTCATAATGCTTGTTTTGCGGGGCAAGGGAGGAGGAGCATATCATCAGTGTGATCGAAGCGGAGGTAGAGACCATCGTCTTTCTTGTAGAAGAACTTCAAACGAACAAGGTTTGGGATGTCGATATAGCATCTTCCTTTCGATGGTTGGAATCCTCCGAGGCAGAGTCCGAGGCTTGTGGCGATGGGAGTGATGAGGCTTGTGATGAAGATGTCGCTGGTGGTATTTGAAAAGAGCTTGACCAGATGGTCCAGGAGTAGCTTGGCCATAAACCCCTAAACCCTAAAGTCATCACCATTTGCTGCTTCTTAACCCGTAGTGCACTCAAGAACTCGATGGAGAGGTGCAAATAGCTTGGCAATTGCTGAAGAAGAATTTTGTGGTGCCGATGGGGCTGGTGCAATACTCCACATCTTCAAGAATACATAGCTTGAATAATGTCATGTCATGGAGATATCGAGTAGCTTGAAAATACAAGTTTTTAATCTTTCAAAAGTGTTGATCGTGCTTGGCAATGAGGAGCATGACTTGGCTTGGTGGAGCCACAGTGGTAGAAGGAGGAGTCTTCCATCCTCCGGAGTACGCATTGATGGAATAGTAGAATCGGAAGAGATGGATATCAGGGTATAGATCGATGAAGGTGGGGATAATGGCGGGGTTCGCTCTAGGGTACGTGAAGGCTCTGATGGTTGTCGGGGTGGAGACGGTACTAGTAAAACATGGGTAGGAAAAGGCTTAATAGGTTTTGTTGGCGAGAGAAAAGGGCTAATGGTGATGGTAGTGGTCTCGATGATGAAGGTAAAGGCGACAAGGAATGAGATGGAGGTGTCTGAGAGGGCAGACAAGATGACGGTTGGGGCGACTCCGGAGGTGTCTGGAATCGAACCTCTGGGGAGGCTTCCTTCATCTCGTCCTTTGGTGGTGACTCGTTGAGATCATAGGAGGTGATAGGAAATCGAGGTTGTGGGACCTCTTTTGTCTTCTCAGCCATTGGTGTAGTTATCATTGGCAGAACTTCAGTGGATGTGGTCATCATCTGCGGCGACACCGTCAGTGGCTCAATGCTGGTTAGTATCGGTTGTGACAATTCACCCTTCTTTTTAGGCTTCACGATCTTTGTCGCATGCAAGATGAGGGTGATGTGGTCTTCCTCAATCTCTTCCTCCGTCCAATCGATGGTATGGGGTCTATCGGTGTTGGGTCGAGAGATGACCTTCTTAGTGATCTTCTTCTGCTTAGTTTCCACCCGTTGCTTCTTCTTCTAGTTGCGAGTGTACACCATCTTGACAGGGAAGAACACATCGTGAGTGCTCAGAGAGAACAAAATTGTGGGACTCTTTTCATGGTGGAAAAGGAAGCGAAGGTTCAGGGCTTAGATGACAAGGCAAGGTGGGTTTAGGGTTTGCTTGGTGGTGTTTATATAGGCGAGGATGGATGGAAAGGCAGTGATGATGGCGGTTGTAATAAAAGGCGGTGATGAGGGCGAGAAAAGAGCCATGATGATGCTGATCTCTGTGCGAACGCGACGACTGTGATGGTGTGTGCATGCGGATGTGAAATCAGTTTAAATTTAAATGTTGTTGAGTCCCAAGGAGATTGCAAATCCAAGTTTGAGTTGAGTTTTAACGACCGATTGAATTGACTCCACGAACACGCCACCGCAAGCTTGCTTTTTGGCACAAGTGTTTGAATATCGAGTTCTGACCTGACCCAATTCACAATCGGACTCATCAAAAGTGGTGTATCACTACCGATCCTCTGCGGACTTGTGACCTGTATAAAACACAGACTCAAAAAAATTTATCAGTACAAAAATGACTTACCATCGCAAACTTATGGGTTGCTGTGCATCACAAACTTGTCGACTTTTGTGGGTGACACCTCAGATTTATGCCGCCAATATAAGACTTGAAAAAGAGAAAGAAAAAAAAAGATAAAATGATGTCTTGGGTTGCCTCCCAGTTAGCGCCCTTGTTATAGTCCTTGACAGGACTTTGTTGAAGTCCCATTCTTAGTCAAGTTGTATCACAAGTGTATCCACCAGGTTGTGACATTTAACGAGTGATGTGTCTTCTCCTTCATGGTATATCTTGACCCTATGACCTTTAACTGTGAATGTTTCCCCATGGGGAGTGGCTAGCTCTAGAACTCCATAGTTGAATATCTTGGTAACAATGAATGGACCCGACCATCAGGTCTTTAGCTTTCCTAGGAATAACTTGAAACGATAATTGGATAACAATACTTGATCTCCTTCTTCATGTCAGGAAAGTCATCACAAATGGGTCGTGATAGCGCTTGTGACAATGCTTGTGACATCACTAGTGATAGCGGTTGTGATAATAGTTGTGACGCTACTTGTTACTCTGGTTGTCACAGTGCTTCTGATTGAAATTAGAGCCGGGACAAATGGTCAGCAACAAGATTTTTAGAACCACTTTGGTCTCTAATCTCCAAGTCGAACTCCTAGAGAAGTAAGATCCATCATATGGGTCGTGACTTTGCCTCTTTCTTATCAGCAAGTGTTGGACACCTTGATGATCGGATGATAACTTGGGAGCTTGGTAGATATTGTCGAATTTCGATGACAAACTCTACAACAAGCAGTTCTTTCTTAGTGGTGTTGTAGTTCATCTGAGCCGGATCTAGAGTCTGATGATGCGAAAAATCACACGCTAAAACTGCAGTAAGTATACTGGTCGCACAAGTAATAAAATGATGACAAGAGTGTCGAACCCACGAGGAGGACTGATGAATTTTAATTTCTAAAACTTCATTTTGAAATTCGATTAAAGATTTGCAATGAATTAGGAAAGAGAAAAAGGGAAATAAGAAAAAGAAAGATAAAAGATGAGATTAGGAATTTCAGAAAGTTCAAAAAGATAAACTAAGTAGATTGGTTAGGATTAAAAATCTGTTCACCAATGTTATCTTCTAGATCTATTCAATTAAAGTATTTGAATATTAGTTGGCGGAAGAATTGATTTAATAATATAGGACTCCTCTCGAATGACCTAACTATTTTAATCATAAATTAATCAGAATATGTAAACACATTAATCCCAAATCAATTTAAGTTAAAACGCAATAAAATACAATCCTAAATCACTAGGTCTCTCTCAAGTGAACAGCAACCCACAATTTATGAATTCTAAAAATAGATAGACATAAATCTTTGCATCTAAAAGACAAATGCTTGAAAATGGTCGAAGAAAAATATGCCAGAAAATGATCCGCGTTGCATCCAAAACAGATCGTGTCCGACCAGATGAAAACACGATTTAATTCAGACAGTCTTGCAGCAAAATGGATACAGAAATGGTGGCGGGGATGAAAATGGTCTGTGTTAGACAAACATGGCCCGTTTTATCTTTGTCGTAAAACGTAATTCGTAGAAATCCGAAGTAAAAACTAATTTGGAGTAAAATATTAGCAGTATATTTCGATTAAAGTTAATAAAATACTTTAAGAAAATATCTAATTGAGGTTCAATAGAAATTATTTCTAACACAAAATAATTCTAAGCCTAACAAATAAGATTAGAGAACAAATAAAATCTGCAGAATCCTGTTTGCTTCTAGATCTTCAATCTCACTCCAAAGCTTCTCCTCCAATTGGCTTCTCAACTCTTCAGAAATCTGTAGAAATATGAGGAGTCTCTATTCTTTTTTGTCATGTTAGAGATATCTGATATGGATGTATGAAGGCCTATTTATAGTTGAGATTTGGAGGTGAGGCATGAAATCAGACGGTTGGAAAGAGTTTGGATCGAACACGACTTAATGTGAGCTATCAGATCTACAATTGACGTGTACAACAGATGACACGACTCATTTTGACAGAACCCGGACAGTTTTGTCATGATTTAGAGTTTGAGTGCAACACGACGTTGCACACGGCTGGTGATGCTTTGTGATGGTGACACATGGCACAATCTAGGACGTCGATGGCGTTCGTTTTGATCTAACATGACATGAAAGCGGACGACTCTTTCTTCATTGTTAAATATGACCTGTTTTGATGATGCACATACCGTTTTGGCAGCTAAGAAGACACGAGCTTAAGAACACGAGTTGAACACAAGCCGTTTGGGTGAAATGCGACCCATTTAGCTTCATTACTTATGATTACGATCGACTAAATCTCTTGTTTGTTGTATTGTCATTAATTGATGATATTTTTCCTAAAAATTAATCAAATATAGCACTTAGGTAGAACATGACTCATAATGAAATATCAAATAAAATACTAAAATAATGCACGAATTAATGTAAAACACTAGAAAGTTAATATGAAATGGATGCGTGCAATATGTATATTTTTGCTCGCATCATCCGACTCGCATAATAAATCGCATGATGAGCTTTATCAACCTTCTGCCCCAGAATAGCTCCAACTGCAAAGTTGCTTGCATCGCACATGATCTCAAAGGGGAGAGACCAATCAGGTGCTTTGACAATAGGCGTGGTCGTTAGGGCAATCTTTATCTTCTAGAAAGCTTCTAGGCATGATTGATCAAATTGAAACTCCACACCTTTCTACAGTAATTGAGTTAATGGTTTCGCAATCTTGCAAAAATCCTTTATGTATTTTTACTGTCTAACTCCGAATTCGGCCCAGATTTCGGTGTCCTCTCGACGAGCCATTGAGTGCCTTGGACATACAAAAATACCAGTTACGTAGGCTCTAACTCCAGAAAATAAAAACAAGTGAAATATATACTAAATGGATGTGTATGCTAACAAAATGCATGAAAAATGAGATGAAAATGATATGAAAAATATGACTAAATTAGTATGCATCAATGACGTAGAACATGGTTGAGGACACGAGCACGCGGGTGACCAAGATGAGCATGTCATAATATGGACATGGTAGAGAGGTTGATTGTCAGGGAAAAATCACAGATGTATAAAGGTGGTATAAACCATTTTTAACTCTTCCTCGAAGAAGGACCTTGTGAGTATGTAAAACCTTAACAACAAAAGAGGTTGGGTAAAATAACAATAATTGTCACTAGTGAATTGAAGAACAGAAAGAAGTGAGTGTGAAATATGCAGAACATGCAGAATATTCATGAGAGACAAGGGACGAATGGAGGAGGGGAAACTATAGGTGCCAACATCAGAAATATGTAGAGGTGTAACATTGCCCACACAAAGCTTATCACCTCCCTAGTAAGGTTTAGATTATCGCAAAGCTTGTAAATCCGACGTGACATGATGAGTTGCTCTGGAGTATGGTATCCAATCTTAGTAGTCGCTTAAAGGTGTAAAGGGTGCAAAAGGAGATGTGTTGTATGTTGATGCTACAATGAATGTTGAGGATGGAAACTGCACATAGGAGTTATATGCATGAGCTGTGGTCGACAAAGGAGCTTGATAGAACCTTGCTGGTAGAGGCGTGATTGGCAGACTTCGAAATTGACATCTGTAGGGACGATGTCCATAATGGACACAAATAGGACATGGATCATGTCGATCACCTGATGGTCAAAACCGGCCACGTCCATGACCCCTACCACGACCATGGATGGTAGGCGCCGCAGAATGATCAGCCAAATTGGCAGCATGCCAGCAGAAGCATTGGCATGGGTTACACGTATCTAATGACTAAACAAGATATTGCTCAATTCGGAAAATGACATAGCTAAAGAACGTGCAGCCAAATATGCGGTGATGTCATTGTAAGAAGGCCCAAGATTATTAAAGACAACAACATTAAAGGCTGCAGTTGACCTGCAATAGCCAATTAATTAGTGATGAATTAGGAAAATCAAAGTACTTACAACATCCTCTCCTTTCTCCATGGTATGGGCTTGCATCTATAACTAAAGAATTCTGGTATGAGATGGTGCTCCAAATGCCTGATGCAGGGTATTCTAGACTTCAAGTGATGTGGAGAGGCCAACTACATAAGGTAGCACCACTTCTTATAGAAACGCTATGATCCAACTCAGAAGCGTCTGATCTTTTCGTTCCCAAGAAATATACTCAGGATTAGGAAGTGGTAAGTTGGATGTAGTGGGATTAGGAATAGTTGTTGCAGGTCGAGATGTGAATCCATCAACTAAACTCTCAAGATCAAGGTTGCGTAATAACGAGAGGAGTTGGGTGCGCCACAAAGATAATTGGTTAGCTTGATTGAGAGATTATGATGCACCTGTGCAAAGGAGGGCAATGTAACTGGGAAGGCATTATTGGTGGTGGTAGTTGAAGAAGAAAAATAAGATGAGGTTGCAAAAGAAGAGGCCATGATGATTCTCATATTTTAAAGCTCTGATACCATGATATTACAAGATGATAAAATGATTTTTGCATTCATAAATCTTGTTTAGATACATTGTATTTATACATGCAACAAAATTGAAAGTGGGTCACAATAGAATCTTATTGAGCAGATGCCTCTCAACAATAGAATATGACTGGATAGATTACTCAAGATAATAACGAAGTTTGTTATTCTTAGTTGTAGAGATATCTATGTTAACACAAACATCACTATGAATGCAAGAGGAGCATGGCTTCTAGTGTTGGTCGCAGGAAGGTGTTGTTGAGTTTAGTTGTCAAGCTTGCAGGCCTCATAGACAAATGAAGTTGGTGATGCAGAACCCAGGTTGTGCTCACGAATTTTATTTTATGCAGAAGATTTAACAGCCCCAAACCCACACCCCGCCACGTGGCAAAGATGTGGACTTGGGACGCTACTCTTTGACTTGAGCTTTGACCCTTTGACTAGTGAATAAAAATTTGCGGAATGAATATGGGTAATAAAAGAAGACTAGGACGACTAAAAGGTCCAATAGTTAAAAATGTGGAAGATAAACAAACTGGGAGTCTACATGTCTCTCAATAACAAAGAATTCAATATCTTGGCAGATGACCATACAACTCAATTATTCAAAATAGAGAGATCTAATGATAAAGGAGACCCCAAAGACATCCAAGTGCAGATAGGATCCACTACGAGTATCAGCTGTCGCACACACCACCAGCATCAAGAATCCACCACAGCTTAGTTACCTACTGGATTCAACATAGGAGAAACGATAACCCATGAACATAAAATGCTCAGTATGTAAAGGCATCAAGTACATGAGATAAGTAATAACCATTAGCATGAATAATGATAATCAAGATGGTATTAAACCAGGCTTGTGTACTATAATAATGATCATTGGTAAAACAATATAATCTAAGCCTACCAAATATAAAGGTATATTTATACTCTTCTGGAACAACATTAGGGGTTCATACCTACCATCTACCTTGGAACAACATTAGGTAAAATCATCCATATTCTGGGACAACATCAAGAATACATCTACCCCTTATCAACATCAAGGAAACAACAATATCCTGGAACAGCATCAGGATTGCATCTCACGTCCCGGAACAACATAAGAATATAGATATAGTAAACCATATCTTGGAACAGCATGATGATTATACTTCTGCCCTGGAACAGCATCAGGACATAATAAAATACAAGATCCCTATATTATTGTAAGTACTTTAACGTGAATCAATTTAGCAATCTTAGATCTTATCCTATTAATGTGTTTGGGTGACTTTGGGCTAATTTAATTAATTGCTCATGAGTCTTCCAGGTACGCCGACAGCTAGTGGTGGTGCACTAACTATGGCCAATGCCCTAAAAGGGGAGGATGCACGCGAATCCTCTACGTTGAACAGCGGGAGCAGGTTGAACAACAGGTAGTAGCCACGTATCCACCCTATCTAATTAACTCTGGCAGCTCCTAAATAATAGTCGGCATCCTATTTGTGTTATTAATCTTACAACCTTACCTCAACAAGGTCCTTAGGTTTTCTCTAGATTTAAATCAAGGATTTGAGTTTCTATCTACTGAGTCTAGGACGTGGGCCGTGTGGTCAAAATACGGCCCGTGTCCCGTCAGGTCAACACGGGCCGCGTTAGGATGACAGGAAACATGTGGGTTTTAGGATTTTCGCCAACGTCGCGCCCTTGTTTCGCGTTGCCACCCGTCTACTATGCATCATCCTTGTGCTCAGCATCGCGTCGTGTCGTCCGTCGCGCTCAGCGCCGCTGCAGCGCTCATCGAACCGTCGTCGTTCCAGATCGCGTCTCCTATCGTTGTCTTGCGCGCACCGCGCTGTCCGCCGCAGTCTGTGTCCGTCTGCCCCTCATCGTGTTCGCCTGGCACGCCCCACGCGTGAAGGATACGAATCACATACGAGGGACACGATCCATGTGAACCCGTGTCTCTAGGGTTTCGCAGCCACACATCCAGTCGATGCGTGTTCTAGAGTTCTCACGGTTGCGCCGTGCATCAGATCAACATGACACGGTCTGCGTCAGATCTACGCGGGACATGTCGGATTGTCTTCCCCAGCCTCGGCCGCCGGGTATTTTCGTCATATTTCAGGGTCATTTTCGAGGGTTCTCAGATCCGATCACGATTATTTCATAGGGAAAAATTCCTCTTTCAATGTCCTCTCAAATATAAAACAAATCTCTAAAATAACAAGGGAAAAATCCAAGAAACATGTAGGGTTCATCACATCATCTTATGTACGAGGAATCCATCAAGGAACATACATTTAGGTTCGTCGGGGTTTGTCCTAATGGGGACATCCTCTCCGGCATTTCTCTTGCTGTGATGAAGGATCTTTCTCTCCAAGGCCGAATAAATTTCATAGGATAAGAGAAAGAAGAAGAAAAAGAATGAACATGGGGAGAGGGGAAGAATCCTCTTACCTAGGGCTGGTCACAAAATTCTGAATGAAAATATGTGACTCCAACCCTAGGGTTTATTTATAGTGCTCTCTACCCCCTTATTGGATCCGGGTTGCGGGTTATAGGATCCGGGTATTACACTATAAACCCCTTAAAAAAGAATTCATCCTCGAATTCAAGAATAGGGTAGAGACTTACCAAAAAGATGCGGAAACTCCTTGCACATCTATGATTCCAGCTCCCAAGTAGTCTCATCATCCTAGTGATGACCCCACACTACCTTTACTAGTGAAACGTCCTTGTTATTCTGACGATGCATCCGACGCTCAATGATTTTAACTAGTTGCTCTTCGTACGTTAGATCTTCCTTGAGATTTGGTTCTTCCATCCTGATCACATTAGCATCATCATGGAGACATTTCCGAAGCGTAGACACATGAAAGACGTTATGTACACTCCCATATGTCGGTGGAAGTGCCAGTCTACATGCTCCTTCGCCCACCAATTCGAGTATCTCGAAGGGACCCACATATGTGGGACTCAGTTTTCCCTGCTTGCTAAATCTCATGACGCCTTTGGTGGGAGAAACTTTCAGCATTACCTTATCTTCAACTTGAAATATCTGCTCGAGTCTTCCTTTGTCTGCATAAGTCTTTTGACGGCTCTCCGCAGCCTTCATCCTTTCCTTAATCAAGTCTACCTTGTCAGCATACTATTGGACGATTTCTTGGCCCAACAGCTTTCGCTCGCCAACTTCACTCCAACAGGTTGGTGAACGACAATGTCTTTCGTACAGTGCCTCAAACGGAGTCATGCCAATACTGAAGTGATAGTTGTTATCATATGCGAATTCAATGAGGGGCAAATGACTATCCCAACTGTCATGCCAATCTAGTGCACACGCCCGAAAGCATATCCTCCAAAGTCTGGATGGTGTTCTCTCTGATTGGTTGTTCTGCGGGTGGAAAGTAGCGTAGTTCAACCTCACATCAATGCACTCTGGAACCTCTTCCAAAATCGACCTGTGAACCGAGGGTCTCGATCAGATACTATGGAGATAGGAACTCCATGTAGTCTAATAATCTCCCCGATGTACAACTCCATGAGACTCTCCTCTGACTGCTTCCACTTTATCGAGAGGAAGTGGGCTGATTTTGTCAGACGATCGACTATCACCCAAATCGCATCGTGACCCTTCTTAGTGCGGGGGAGGCTGGCCACAAAATCTATAGCTATGTTTTCCCATTTCCACTTTGGAATTGGCAGAGACTTCAGTTGCTCGTACGGCTTCTAGTGTTGGATCTTCACTTGCTTGCAGACTATGCATCTGGACACATACTCTGCGACTTCTCACTTCATGTTGTTCTACTAGGAGTTGCGCTGCAGGTCTTTAGACATTTTAGTGCTCCCATGGTGGATTGCAAACTCAGACTTGTGGCATACTTCCAGTATCTCCTATTTTAATGCCTCATTCTTAGGAACCCATAGGCGATCTGTATACCGGATCCCGCCATCTGCTGATACCACAATGTCTATCGGCTCCTGCTGGCATCTCTTAAGCATGTGCTCGCGCTAAGTATCCTCAGTTTGCGCCTGGATGATCGTGGTCACCAGATCCAGCTGCACCCTGTGCATCATCAACACTACATCACTCTCCAGTAACTTTGGTCCCCACTGAATAATGCTTTCCAGCTGGTTCCACCTGTGCACCCACAAACAAGAAAGAGATACCTCCCATTTCCTGCTCAAGGCATCAACAACTGTGTTAGCTTTGCCCGGATGGTAGCTGATGGCGAACTCGTAGTTCTTTAGGAACTCGTTCCATCTTCACTGTCGCATGTTGAGATCACGCCGAGAGAAAATATATTTGAGGCTCTTGTGATCAGTGAAAACCTTGAAGGTCTCACCATAGAGATAGTGCCTCCATATCTTCAAAGCGAAGACCAACGCCGCCATCTCCAGGTCGTGTGTCGGGTAGTTCACTTTGTGCTTCTTCAATTGCCTCGAAGCATATCCCACTACCTTCCCATGCTGCATCAATACACATCCAAGTTTAATCTTACATGCGTCGTTGTAAATCACATACCCACCACTTTCTGAAGGAATGGTGAGTATGGGTGTCATTGTCAACCGCTACTTCAATTCCTGGAAACTCTGTTCGCACTTCTCCGACCATATTAGTTTGACTCCCTTCTTGATCAAATTCGTTAGGGGCGATGTGATCTTCGAGAAGTCCCGAATGAATTGTCTGTAGTAGCCGGCCATGCCCAGAAAGCTGCGAATCTCAGTAACGTTCTGCGGCTGCTTCCAATTTGCCACTGCCTCCACCTTGGCAAGGTCCACTGCGATGCTCTTCTTTGATACGATGTGGCCGAGGAACATGATCTCCTCCATCCAGAAATCATACTTAGAGAACTTTGTGTATAGTTTGTGCTGCCGCAAAGTTTCTAGTGCTATCCGTAGGTGCTCTCGGTGCTCCTCTAGGCTTGATAAGCAGATCAGAATGTCATCGATGAAGACTGTGACAAACTGATCTAGATGCGGCTTGAATATTCGATTCATCATGTCCATGAAGGTCGTTGGTGCATTTGTCAACCCGAATGGCATCACTAAGAACTCATAATGTCAATATCGAGATCTGAAGGCAGTCTTTGGCACGTCATCTTCAGCAATCCTGAGCTGGTGATACCCACTTCATAGATCGATCTTTGAGAAGATGGTCGCCTTACACAATTGGTCGAACAAGTCATCGATACACGACAGAGGGTATTTATTCTTCATCATGACCTTATTGAGAATCCTATAATCAATGCAAACCTCATGGATCCATCCTTCTTTTTCACGAATAATACAGGTGCGCCCCATGGTGACACGCTGGGTCTAATAAACCCCTTGTCTAAAAGCTCCTAGATTTGCTTCTTAAGCTCTTGCATTTCTGCTGGGGCCATCCAGTACGATGCTTTGGATATTGGACCGGTACTAAGAACTAGCTCAATCTAAAACTCGATATCCTTCTTTGGTGGTAATCTGGAGATGTCATCTAAAAATACATTCGTAAACTGCTGGACCACATCGATTTGCTGAAGGTCTCGAGCTGGAGCTTCAGTGATGACCACGTTGGCCAGATATCCTCTGCAACCCTTTCGCAACAGCTTGTGAGCTTGCATGGCCGACACGATCACCTTGCTGTCATCTGAGCGGGTGCCCCTTATCGTGACAGGTGAGACTCCTTGTCCTCTTATGATGACCTTCTTATGCTTGCAGAGTATTGACGCATCGTGGTACGACAATCAATCCATGCCCAGTATGACATCATACCCCGTCATGGGTATGAAAATTAAATCTGCAGAAAGATCTCTTCCCTCCACCATGATGGGTATATCAGGGATGTACTTGGTTGCCCAAAGAGTGCCCAAGGGAATGTGTACATCCATGATGCCCCTCAGATCATGTAAAGCCATATTCAATATAAGGGCACAATCATTACAGATGAAAGAGTGGGTGGCACCAGAGTCAAATAATATAGTAGCAGGTAAACCAACGATGGATAGAGTACCTCTAATGACATCATTATCATTCGGAGCAGCTTCGACTTCCAAATTGTAGACATGTCCTTAAGTAGGGGCATTGTTTCCCACGGGACCACGATTGTATGGAGCATCATCCCTCCTATATGGACAGTTCCTAATGAAATGCCCGAATTTCCCGCAGTGGATGCACGCTCCGGTCCTCCTCCTGCAGTCTCCCGTGTGATGCCTCTTGCAGAGGGTACAACAATTCCCATCCTGAGGTGGTTGTTGTGGCTGCTGCTGCTAATCCCGTGGTGGCTGCTGTTGTTGGTCCTATCGCGGTGGCCCATTACGATTATAGTAGGGCCTTGCTCGATTGTTGTACCTATTATCACGTCTATCATTGCGTCTGGGTCCCACCTGCAGGTCATCTCTAAGTTAAAAGCTTGTATTTATTTGTGCTTATACTTATGCACATAACGACATTCCCATTTGGGCTTATTCTGCGCAACCCGCTATCTTGGGACCTGCTGGTTTGGGGCTTGCTGTGATGGAACTTATCGCACGGGGATCTGTTGTGCTGTAACTTTCCCCACCCCTTCTCTGCGATTATCTACCTCATCTTGCTCGAAGATCTTGGCCATTTCCACAACCTCCTTGAAGGTAGTGCATTTTAGAGCCAAGAGTCTTTTTCCTCAGGTCGGAGCACAATCCATGGATAAAGTGTTTTGCTCTCTCTTTCTAGGTCTGGGCTGAACTATGATACTTCTGCGGCTGGATGAACTTGGTTTGGTACTGCACCACAGTCATCTCACCCGGCCGAAGTTCTTGGAACTCATGTTCCTTTAGGGTGCGCTGGAATTCAGGAATGTATTGTTCCTTGAAGGCCTCCTTGAAGTCCGCCCAGTCCACCTTTTCTTCATCAGGAAACACAGTGAGCTTGGTGATCTTCCACCAATCTTTGGCGTCCTTCACCAGGCGATGGATTGCATACAACACTTTCTTATTGTCAGCACACTCCATCAATGCGAAAGTCTCATCCTCAGAGTCCAGCCATCGCTCTGCTTCATCGCAGTCATCCTTTCCATCAAACATCAAAGGTTGGAACTTCAAGAACCTCTCAATGGTGTCTTTCTTGTCAGAGACTTCCTCTTTCTGCTTAACCAGCACTCGGCTACTCTCAGCCTCCTGCTGAGCCTCACCTTGAGCATAACCCTGCAATTGGGAAGCACGGGTAGCCATGCGTTTGGAAATCATTTCCTATTCCCACATAGAATAACGGTGCCATTAATTTAAATTAATACTAAAGGGTTAAAGCCTTACTTTCTCCATACTCTGGCTGGTGCTGCGACTGCTCGTGGTGTTTGCACGTGGACACTAACTACATTAGGGACGTCAAGAGAGTCCCGACTTGAGGCTCTGATACCTAAATGTAACGCCCCCAAACTCACACCCTACCACGTAGCAAAGATGTGGACCTAGGGACGCTAATCTTTGACTTGAGCTTTGACCCTTTGACTAGTCACTTAAAAATTTGCAGAATAAATATGGGTAATGAAACAAGACTGGGATGACTAAAAGGTCCAATAGATAAAAATGTGGAAGATAAACAAATTGAGAGTCTACATATGTCTTAACAACAAGGAGTTCAATATCTTGGTAGATGGCCATACAACTCAATTATTCGAAATAGAGAGATCTAATGATAAAGGAGACTCCAAAGACATCCATGTGCAGATAGGATCCACCATGAGTATCAGGTGTCGCACACACCATCAGCATCAGGAATCCACCACAACCTATTTACTTGTGGGATTTAACACAGGAGAAACGATATCCCATTAGCATAAAACGCTCAGTATTGTAAGGCATCAAGTACAACATAAGTAATAACCATTAGCATGAATAATGATAATCAAGATGGTATTAAACCAGGATTGTGTACTATAATAATGATTATTGGTAAAACAATATAATCTAAGCCTGCCAAATATAAAGGTATAATTATACTCTTCTAGAATAGCATCAGGGGTTCATACCTATCATCTACTCTGGAACAACATCAGGTAAAATCATCCTTATCCTAGGATAGCATCAGGAATCGAACAACATCAAGGAAATAACAATATTCTGGAACAACATCAGGATTATATCTCATGTCCTAGAACAACATCAGAATATGGATATAGTAAATCATATCCTGGAATAGCATCAGGATTATACTTTTCTAGCTTATTTTGCTTCAATTTTCCCTTTACAACACCAAAATTGAAGATTTAGTTACGATTGGAAACACATTTTTGTATCTTCATCCATAGATCCTTTACTTATACTTATTCAATTGGAATACCTCATCCAATTCAAAAAATTTATGCTTCACGACTCCATATACATAATTGAATTTTCTTATTCAATTTCGAATATTGAATTTCAAATTGGCCTTTGTATACAAATCGAGAGAATGTATATTTTTCCTCAAATATACTCTTGAGAAGTAAATGATTAAATCTTTTTAAGCAATAAAGTTTTTAATTAAAAATATATAAAAAATTGAAAGACCCCTTAACTATTCAAGTTCTTAATAGAACGAATCACACTTTTACCACTAAACTATACCCGCTACATATTTTGCCCTGGAATAGCATCAGGACATAATAAAATGCAAGATCCTTGTATTAGTGTAAGTACTTTAACGTGAATCACTTTAGCAATCTTAGATCTTATCCCATTGATGTGTTCAGATGACTTTGGGATAATTTAATTAATTATTCATGAGTCTTCTAGGTATGTCGACTATAGTGGTGGTGCACTAACCACGGCCAATGCCCTAAAAGGGGAGGATGCATGTGAATCCACTTCGTTGAACAGCGGGAGCAGACTGAACAACAGGAACCAGGTAGCAGCCACGCTACCTGCCCTATCTCATTAATTAACTCTGGTGGCTCCTAAACAATAGTCGGCGTCCTATTTGTGTTATTAATCTTGCATGGTTACCTAAACAAGGTCCTTAGGTTTTCTTTAGATTTAAATCAAGAATTTGAGTTTCTATCTACTGAGTCTAGGACGCGGGCTGCGTGGTCAAAATACGGCCCATGTCCCATCGGGTCAACATGGGCCGCGTCAGGATGACACGATCGTGTGGGTTTTAGAGTTTCCGCCACCGCCGCGCCCTTGTTCGCTTCGCCCGCATTCTGCGCCATGCCCTGCGCCGTGTTCCACGTCCGTGTCCACTGGCCGTGCACCATGTATGTCCACTACGATCTGCGCCCGTCCTACACACTCTGTGTCCGCCATTGTGGTCTGCGTCGTCGGGTCGTGTCTTGGAGATTCAACAAGGGCCGCGCCAGGGTGGCACGGATCGGGGGTTTTCTAGGGGTTTGCATTGCCACCCGTCTGCTATGCGTCGTCCTTGTGCTCAGCGTCGCGCCGTGTCCTCCGCCGCGCCCAGCGCCGCTGCAGCGCTCACCGCACTGTCGTCGTTCCAGATCGCGCCGCCTGTCGTTGTCTTGCGCAAACCGCGTTGTCCCCCGCAGTCTGTGTCCGTCTGCCACACAACGCGTTCGCCTGGCACGCCCCACGCGTGAAGGATACGAATCGCATACGAAGAACACGGTCCATGTGACCCCGTGTCTCTAGGGTTTTCGCCGCCACGCGTCCAGTCGACGCATGTCTAGAGTTCTCATGGTCGTGTCGCGCATTGGATCCACATGACGCGGTCCGCGTCAGATCTACACGGGCGTGTCGGGTTGTCTTCCCCAGCCTTGGTCGCGGGCGTTTTCGCCGGATTTAAGGGCCACTTTCGGTGGTTCTCGGATCCGATCACAATTATTTAATAGGGAAAATTTTCTCTTTCAATGTCCTCTCAAATATAAAACAAATCTCTAAAAGAACAAGGGAAAAATCAAAGAAACAATGCAGGGTTCATCACATCATCTTATGTACGAGGAATCTGCCAAGGAACATACTTTCGAGTTCGTCGGGGTTTGTCCTAATCTTTCGGGGACGTCCTCTCCGGCGTTTCTCTTGCTGTGATGATCTTTCTCTCCTAGGCCGAATAAAATTCATAGGATGAGAGAAAGAAAAAGAAAAAGAATGAACATAGGGAGAGGGGAAGAATCCTCTTATCTAGGACCGGTCACAAAATTCTGAATGAAAATCTATGGCTCCACCCGTAGAGTTAATTTATAGTGCTCTCTGCCCCCTTATTGGATCCAGGTATTACAGAAGATAACCTAATGCATGCAAAAGCAACAGTAGAATAGGTGGGTTGACGTTCTAATGAAAGACGATATAGACCATCATTAGCAGGGCCACGGAGTAGCTCCTGATGGAAGAGTAGATCCTTGACAATAAAAGGTTTAGGGTGGAATTCAAAATAACATTGATTATCACGAGTAAAGTTGTTAACAGATAGTAAGGAACATGATACACTAGGGACATGAAGGATGTTACATAAGGATATAAGATGAGAAGAAGAAAGAAATTTCAAAGAGCCAATGTGGGATAGAGCGAAGGGTGTATCATTCCGATTTGCAGGTGTTTTGGGAACGAATGTCTATGCATCTCCTTTCTTAGTGTTCTGCAGCTGGAATTGCAAGTTCTGAATATGAGAGGGTGAGCCAAAAAGAGACACGGAGTCTTCCATACATCACATGATGTGTTGAGGCCAACAACATATGCCAGAGGAACAATTGACCAGATCCTCCAGATGGAAGCTCCTAAGAAGAGGTAGGAGCTGCAAAGAAGGTAAATTTTGGGAGTAAGTTTAAGGTTGAGGTTATGGTGTACTTGAGAAATGCTGGTAATGCTGAAGAGATCAAACGAATGGGAGTCGGTAGCAGATGCATTTGTCAACATGTACAACTTGGCTTTATAGCATGAAATTGTAACAGCAACTATGTTTATAAAATTTATCTTTGTACATGGACTGTACATATATAGGGTTATAACCATAACAGGTGCACCAAAGTGATTAGAATGTTCAGAGAATCATGGATGTAACTTGTAGGTTATCTGTAGCTAAGGTTTGTTGTGCTAACATGTACACCTTCTTACTCTAGTCATGCTAGATATCCTTAACACTATCATTTTCCAGTGAGTAAGGTCCACAAATCCTTAAAGAGAAAAATGAAGGCTGAAACTTTTTTCCTGCATAATATAAGGTGGAACTTTGTTAAGGAAATTCTTACATATCCTTTATTGGAAGAAAAAGAAAAAAATTGCACCAAACGCTCTATCGCCATTGATACGTGCATAAATGGAGGATGATAGAAAGAAATTAAGTATTTACATTTGAGGGAATGTCTAGTTATACATTACATCGAGAATATCGGAGACCAAAAATATGACCAATCAGAACTATTGATTAGGTACTCATTTGTGCTTACAGAGAAAGATTAGAAAGCTAAGAACAGACTTGTTCATGAATTTCAGCATGCTGCAGAGCCATCTTTGACCAATTTGTGACTGATGGTATTGAACAAGGCTCTGGAGTACTGTCGCGAGCTGTTCCTGTAGTCTGATCCAGCCTTCATCATCGTTTCAAACTCTTGGTAGCTGATACGTCCATCCTGAATAATTTGATTCATGCGCTTAGCATCATTTTGATGTCTATGTAATTTCATATATCTACTATATTATGTGAAGCTACATTATGCATGATCTAAGGAAGATAACCTTGTCAGTATCAACATCTGTGATGATTTCCCAGATGACTTGCTCATTAGATCCATCACCATCTACCAGAGCTTCCCTCAACTCGTCCATCTCGATGTAGCCGCTCCCGTCCTTGTCGAAGTAGTTGAAGGCCCTCGTCAGGTGCTCCTCACTGCTGATCTTCTTGAGGTGGACAGAGACAGTCACAAACTCCTCGCAGTCCAGAGTGCCATTTCCATCCACATCAGCCTGCAAGCACATTCTTCATCATGTTTAGTGTGGGATGGTAACAAAAACTATGATCTTTGTTCATTTAAATATCTATTAGAAATCGTGAATATAATTATTTTGTTGATGATTCATAATTATATGACTAATCCTCTTCAAAAATTTGAAAGGCTTGAACTTGGAGATGAATGCAAGAAAACCAAAAATATTCTTCGGAAAGACATCAAGGACACTTACTGCTTCTAGTAGCATTTCAATTTCTGGCTCCGGCACAGGGTTCCCAATGATGTGCAATCCCTCTTTAAGTTCTTCCAGGGTCAGATTTCCATTCTTGTCTTTGTCCATCATGTCGAACATCTTCTTGATGTCTGCTACCTCTTCCACAGGCAATTGCTCAGCCACCACCTGCAATGGATTCCGACAGCTTTTTATCAGACCTGAAATGCTTCTTTTTTTTATTGGCTAAAAGAAAACGAGGTTTCAAAGAGCCATCATCCGTACTCTCAGAGCTTTCTTCTTGAACTTGTTCATGACTGTGAACTGTTGGAGTCTAGCTCTGACTGTTTCTCCAAGGGAAGTATTTGGAGCCATGTTAGCATTCTGAAGCCAGGGATGTTCTTGACAAAAGCAGAATAAAATATTAGTCAACCATTCAAATTTGCTTGCAGTTCTTGGATCTGGGGAAAAAGAATGCAGCACAGTTCTTGCAATTATGAAATTTGTATACACGCTACTAGACAAATTCCAGTTTCTTGTGAAGTATAATGGTGCATCAGTTTCAGCCACAATTAGCTGTGCTCCGTTACTGATGTCATCCACATTAGTAAGTTATTTGGACAGAGAATACAACTGAGAAACATACCAAGTACTTGTTGAGCAGTCAGTCTGCTTGATGGATTCGGATCCAGCATACGCCTGACCAGATCCTTGGCCTTGTCAGATACCCTCGGCCATGGATCCCTTTCGAAATCGATGTCCGATCCGAGAATCGACTGAGCAATCCCTTCATCATTTTCTGCATGAACACGCAGTAGCAATCCAATTGGAATTTTTCACATTTGCTCATTTGTAAACCAATTTGCTCAAGATCAGCACTTCTTCATATGCAATGCGTACCTGCCCAAAATGGAGGAACTCCACACAGCAAGATGTAGAGTATGACGCCTGCACTCCATACATCTACTTCAGGTCCATAGTTCCTCTTCAGGACTTCTGGAGCTATGTAGTATGGACTTCCAACGACCTGAGTTAAGCGTTGGCCTAAACGGGCATTGAATGCAGCAGAGATTAAAAACTTTTAATGACCACAAATTTGATTATGATGATTCAGTACTTATGTATATGAATTTACATATTTACCAGGCTTAAAGAATACTGAGAGGCCGAAGTCGATCGCCTTTAGCTGCGAATCTTCTGATCTGTCTGCAAACATGAAGTTTTCTGGCTTCAAGTCCCTGTGTATCACTCCGTGCTCATGGCATATCTGCAACGAAGAAGCAAATGAATGCTGAATCCATGGCAGCAGCAGAGTTTGGTATGTGTTTCTAATTGTGTGATTAAATGCTGCATGTATACATACCTGAACAACCTCGACGATGGTTTTGGCAACGTGGGCGGCGGCGCGCTCGGAGTAGTGCCCCCTGGCGACGATGCGGTCGAAGAGCTCCCCTCCCTCGCATACTTCCATGACGAGGTGCACGTTCTCGCCGTCCTCGCAGGCCTCCCGGAGCCGGACGATATTCGGGTGGTGTGGCAGCGCGCGCATGATCTCGACCTCACGCCGCACGTCGACCACGTCCTCCATGCTCCGCAGCTTCCTCTTGGATATGGACTTGCACGCCAGGGCCTCCCCGGTCTCGGCGTCCGTGCACCGCCGCGTCAGGCCGAACTCGCCACGCCCGAGCTCCTCGCCCAGATGGTAACGCCGCATGAAGTGCTCGGGTGGCGGGCCGTTGAGGACGGAGAGCGGGGAGCTCGCGTGGAAGAGGTGGTCGATGTGCTCACCGTCGCAGCCGTCGATGTCGTCATCATCGTAGTCGAAGGTGGAGGTGGTGGAAGGGAGGCAGTTAAGGCCGCTGCGCTTGCTCTTGACAAAGGAGTTGTTGGAGGATGGAATGGAGTAGCAACCTCCCATCAATTACATGCGTACGTTCCTTGCCGCCTCCTCCTGCTCTCTCCTCTCTTCTGCAATTCCTGTCCTTGCTGAACACCTCTTTCTCTCTCTCTCTGTGTGTCGTTCTTTGGAGCATGCAACTCCTGGTCAGGACACCTCTCGAAGGAGAGAGGAGAGAGGAGAGAGGAGAGAGGAGAGAGGAGCGAGAGGGAGAGAGAGATAGAGTGGAAGAGGGGCACGGTACGTTTGCTAGCGGAGTGTTGCCATGGAAATGTTGGAAGGGAGGAGTACGCGGCTCGGAGAGGTTATTGAACGTACGGTGGTTGGTTTGGCGGGTTTCACGCAGTAAGGTCTTTACGTACCACAAGGCAAGGAAAGGAAGGAAAGAGATTTGTTAGTAGTAGTCTTGGCTAGTCAACAAGATATCTCATCAAATAGTCAACTTAAGAATTCTAGCCCGTATAGAAATAGAAATGGGACGTCCATGCAGTTCAACTTAACCTTAGTTCGGCAACGAGAATCAGAATCAAAATAGAATGGAATTTGGCTCTAATTCTATCCGATTTTTCTAAACGACGTACGTGACCTAAGATTTTAACCTTCGATTCTAGCTAACAAAAAGAACTGAATGACTTTTTTTTAAATTTTGTCCTAATTTTTTTCTTTATTGAAAATTCTATTTTTAAATAATATATTTTATTTTATATTAACTTAATAATACAATATAGAATTATTTCATTATATTTTTAATAGACATTCTATAAATTAATTTTATTTACATTATTCATAGTTTAAACTTATATTGTAAGAAAATATTATATCTTATATTTAATTTATAATATAAATTATTTATTATTATATTTTTTAAAAGATAATTTAGATTTATGCTAACTTAATAATATAGTTATTGTTATGTTAATATTTTATTAATTTAAATGTGAGATTATAATAAATTTCCTAAATTATTTAATTGTATTATTTACGGGAATAATTTTATATTAGTTAAACTTATTTTTTAAGAAATAATTTATTACCTTATAACTAATTTATAATATAAATTATTTATTATTATAGTTAATAATTATTTAAACAAAAAAATTTGCAAAAGTATTATTTTTAGAATAATATTTTGTGATATCAATTTTATAATAATTATTTTTTTAATAGTTTTAGCCGATATATTTTATACAACTTACTTTTATGAAATATTAATTTATGAAATTAATTTTATATTACTTATAATAATTTTTAAATTCAAATTATTAAATATATATTATATATTTTTTATTCTCACTTTTTATCTAAACACTCTTAGAATTTATCTATACTTGTCAAACTAGACCTTAAGAAACAAGAATATATATGTTATAGAATTATATTATCAAATATTTCAATAAAAAGATATAATTTGACTCCTCTTTTTGAGTTTGGACATTGACATAGTTTAGATCAAGCATTTGACAAGACCTAGCACTTCTGGAATATGAGATTGATAATTTTTCACATATTATACCTAAACTATTGAGGTACACCCGATGCCACTATATCACACTTATATTATTTATTTAATTAATTAAATAATTATGCATAATGACATGCTTTTAGAAACACATTTTGTCCATACGACAAAATCAGCACAAGTGTGAAAAAAATTAAAAACTCTTTTATAATATGTAAAAGTCTTAAGTCAACAATAAATATAAAGGGAATAAGGAATATGTGAAGCAGATTTTGCTCCACATGTATGGAGCACCATCATATTTATGATGGAGGCTCAGATCAATACATGGGGCCCTTCATTTTAAATGAAGGTAATGATCTAGGCCCTCCATCATAAATCTAATGGTGCTCCATACATGTGGAGCAGAATCTGCTCCACATATTTTATAAAAGATTTTCAAAATTAAAGACTAGCTTAATTCATCAATTATAACTTAATAAAAAGCTAAAAGACTAAGGACCATCATCTATGTGCAAATTGTATCCATCATGAGCCCTAGTCGTCGTATTTGCCACCAGCCCATACTTCTATACATCAATCACTTGCAGGATCTTATGTAAAGGAGACAATTCTCTCGTGAGCTATAACGCTTAGTATGCAAAACAACAATAGATATAAGGTCATGATAGCATTAAGTATGAAATTAAATCAAGATTGTAAGACATCAAATTCATAATCAATAGTAATAATCAATGTGTTATATGATGTTGTGTGCTATCATGTAAAGGTCAATACTTTGATTATAGTTATTTTCACTCAATTCTCTAGATCAATGTATTCAATTTCTTTCTACAATGCTTTGGATTTTTTTTATAGTGCCTTAATCAATACTATGCTCAGATTTTTCATTCAATATTCCGAGTCGATGTAACACTATGCGCTGGATCAATACAATATTATGCTTTGGACAAATCGATGCTATAATTGTTATTCAATGTTCTAAATCAATTCATTACAATGTTCTTGTCTTTGCCTTATTTCATTAGCGACTTAGCAATGACTTTGAAGTAGGCATCATGAGTTTTTAGGAGGCATAATACAATGGTCAATGATGGTGCAAAAATCACGACAAATACTTAAAGGAGGAGGATGCTCGATAATTATATTTGTTGCAAGGTAGGGAGAAGGTTAGACAATAGGAACTAAGTAGATATATTTGCAGCTGCACTACTAGTCTCTTATAATGAAATGAATATAACAAATGCTCCCATGCTATACATCACAAGGTGGTCTCATCTTTACTTTATTTATTTTATTTATCCCTTATCTTTCTCCAATATAAATTATTATTATCACAAAAGGGAGTCTAAGGTTTTCAATGCAATATAAAACACATATTATCATTATAATCTTGGAGACATAGGTTAGTATCTGATCTAAAAATGGTTCGTGTTCAACGGCATAAAACACTTCGGCATACGAAGTCATGAAACCGTCATGTTAGAGTTCGACATAGGTCGTGTTCCATCTATGAAATAACAAATTACAAATCTTATATGAACATGAGGTCTACCGGTAGATAGCGTCACTAGGTTAACCTTCTGATGCGGATTATGTTAGCTTCTAACCCCGGCCGTGTTCTATAGTTGCATCGATCCTTCTTACACAGTTTTCCTCTATCTTGTTCAAATAACATTAAAATATTTACAAACATGTCATCACCTGTGTTCAAGGTGATGAAGGTCGTGTTCCACGATGGACACATTGCCTCATTAATGTACGGGACGTGGACCATATATTTATGTTATGGGCCCTAGAAGGGATGTGGTCCGTGTATGATACAATGTTGGCCATGTTACACGATTGATGTGGTGGTGAGGGTTTACCTTATTATTGAATCTAGGATCCCGAGATTGTTTTGATGATCATAAATTTGTAAGTGAACTTAGTTTGTATTAATGAACTTGTTGAGCTGATTTCTGAAACAGGATATTCAAGTTCAGAAGTTGTTAGATCGACCAAAGCTAAAAGAATGGACGATCCATGCACACGGAAGACATTTCAGAAGAATCATATGTGTGCAGCAGTAGTCCTAAGAATATAGAGTGGTCGATCGATATTGAAGGAGAATGTATGAGAAGAGGGATCAGAGGTTGACTGGTCGACCAGAGATAAAGGAGGGACGACCGAAGTAAAGGGCTTAACGGGAGAG